>JAKCPB010001194.1:0-85025 GCA_021442155.1 Cymbidium sinense | reverse complement strand
AGTGGAAGTGGGAAAAGTACATGGATTTTGTTATGGGATTTCTTAGATCTAAGAGCAAGGTCATGATAGTATATGGGTTGTTGTGGATAGATTGACCAAATTAAGTCATTTCTTACCTAAACAGTGATTGATTGATAAATTGTCAGATTATATGTTAAAGAAATTGTAAGACTTCATGGTGTACCAAAGTGATCATCTCCGAGATGGTAGATTTACTTCAGTTATGGAAAGGAATTGAGAGGCTTGGGCACCGTTACACTTAAATCTGACTTTTCATCCATGGTGATGGACAATCGAGAACAATTCAAGTCCTAGAAGATTTGTTGAGACTATGTGTTTTAGATTTTGGAGGTAGCTGGGAAGATCATACTCTCTTCATTGTCGAGAGGTCGGTAGCAAAACCTATGCAATTATAAATGACATTTCTAGAAAATGATTTGATATAGAGCTGAAATGATTTTAATGAAAATTACTGCTCCTTGACATTGATCTGATATGAACCTACTGACTTATTACTACGACATATTGTTCAATTATATTGTTATATTTTCTGACCTACATATTGTCCAGGTTACATGTTACATTCTTGCCAGTTTACCGGTTTGTAAATTTTCATGTACATGCGATTGTTTTCTCTTGTATCTTGAGCTTATTTTAGCATTCTTATCTCACTAAGCTTTTAGCTTATGATGCTTTGTTGAAATATCAATTAATCCCTAGTTTATTCCTAATTAATTTTGTTTTACTAATTAACCGTTATAGCACTAGGTGCTAAGCATCAGCGGATTAAAGCACTTTCAGCGTATGGCGGGATCGATCGAAGGTAATTTCATTTCCTTCCATGTCAGTGACCTCGGTTCTCGATCTCACGCGATCGTCTCCTCCTTTCCCTTCCCTCGTCATCGCCCCGACGGACCGCTCCGGTGTCCGTGACACGAAACGCGAGGCGCTTCCTTCCCTCGGCATTCGATAGGCGTAACTCTGGCCTTGAACCGGCGTCGTGGCAAAGGATTCGTCGGCGCCCATCCCCATGGCGCCTGGACTCGCCTTCTTCGCCATCGCTTGAAATGCCGCATCGTAAGTCACTGACGGCGGGTTGGAAAATCCAAATTTCGGTGAAATCCAGACCGTCGGCTCGGTTGGATTTCATTCTGTAAATTGTAAATTGCTAATTTTCTTTCTCTATCCCTTTTTCTTTCAGCCAGCAGCCTTCCTTGGTATTGAAATGCATGATATGCGTGAAATGCATGATTGGGAAGTTCCAAAATCGGTCTTGGCTGCTAGGTGAGTTGTAGAATTATTGTGTATTAAAATGGGGATTTAGGATTGACATTGTTTGTTAATTTTAGTTTGTTGATTGAAGCAGATAATTAATATTGGCGTTAGTAGATTACTTTGGAGTCGTACTCCAGTAAGCTTATGAGGAGATATCAATTTTAGGTAAGATTGGTGTTAATTATGAGTTTCATTTATGAGTTGCATGTATTAGAAGTATTTAGAAGAGTTATTTCATTATAGGTTATGTACTCGAGGAGGAATCGAGGAGCACATCATGACACTGACCTAGACACTGAGGTGAGACATAATTGCTAATTTAAATTCAGTTTCTATTCTTATGTATGCCACTGTTTCTACGACTTCGTATAAATTGTATGAATGACATGTAGATATTTATGTCATATTGAATGCAAATATAAATGTTTATTACTTGACCTTGCATAGATTAATGATTTACAATGATTACAAGCCAGCTAGTTCAGCATTGATTTCATTGGGCATATAGAAATGTTTGAAAACATGTTAAATGCAGTAATGTGATAAACAGGAAAATGTCAGGAAAATTGTGATAGGAAGGCTATATGTTACGAATCTGCTTGAATAGCAAAGTTCCGAGATGAGCCGTGATTAGGGGATCTTAGTATCCCTGACTCTGACATTTTGAGGTTGGGGTCATTAGGCTATCCAAGCGGTGTCGTTTGTAAGTAGTATGGTTGGCTACCTTACCACTTGACTTTAGTGGCGGACGGTGGCGACCCTTTTATATGAAGTCAAAACCTATGCAATTATAAATGACATTTCTAGAAAATGATTTGATATAGGCGAGCTGAAATGATTTAATGAAAATTCGCTCCTTGACATTGATCTGATATGAACTCGACTTATTACCTGACATATTGTTCGGTTATATTGTTATATTTTCTACCTGACATATTGTCCGGTTACATGTTACATTCTAGTTTACTTTGTAAATTTTCATGTACATGCGATTGTTTCTCTCTTATCTTGAGCTTACTTTATCATTCTTGTCTCACTAAGCTTTTAGCTTATGATGCTGATTGATAATTTCGGAAAAAAAGGCTGGGTAAAGCTAGTGTTTTGTTGAATTGTATAGTTTTGGGAAGCTTAAAGGCTTTTTTTGTGCATTACAAATTAAATGTCTTTTAGTTTATTTATCATGCTTCCGATGTTGTGATATGAATTAAGTTAAGTAGTATGAATTGCAAATATTTGTGATGATTTGATTAGATGCAAATTTCACTTTCGTTCCATGATAACAGGTTGGAGCATGTCGTGGAATCTGTGTCCAATCGAGTCATCTTATTCTGTTACACTTCAGACTGACCCTAGCATAAGGGGGTCATCTGGGGTGTGACACCCACATATGTGAATGTCATATAAGGTGATTGGTTCTAATTTTGTATGCCAAATGCCGGTACTCAAACCTACTGGGCACATATATATTCATTTTACATTTTATCTCTTAGACTTAAATCAACCTTCTACGTAAGCCCGATATATATTAACAATTAATGGCGTTATCACCCAAAATTACACCATAAATCCCTAAATCACAACTCCACTACAAAAGCGAAACCATAAACTAAATTCTAGCAATACACAACCTAATCAATTACACATGAAAAATTAGACATTTAGGTGCGTTTACGAAGATCGGCATTAATGTGCCTAAGAACCTCGAATGTGCCACGAAACTTCCTAAGGAGCGAAGCCACAGGAATCATCATTAAAGCCAATGTTGGGTTTCAGGCGATCAAATGAAGAGGAAGGATGTCAAACCGGAGGATGTGGTTGTGCCAAGGAAAAATGGTTCGTTGACACAGTCGGGTTCGTCCAACGTAAGCGTCGGCGACATGGCGTGTGGACGTCGGTGATAAAGGTGGGGAGGCTGGTTGGCGAGTTAGGATGCCTAGGGTGTTTCAGTGCTGCGAAGAAGGCTGAATGGCTCGTCTGAGGGTTGATTGGCCTATTTTATGCCCTAAGCTAGTTGCTCATTAAACGGGCGACTAGCACTAAGACAAACAGTGCTAGTCACCCCTTAGATGGGCTAATAGCTTTAGTATAGCTGAGACAACCACCTCATCCAGCCCCGCGTGGTACGCCGTTGTATCCAAGTTGCCCTTAAAGGAGGCCATACCTAAAATAAATTTTTTTTAATGATACTTATTTTGCTAATTACTTTTAAAATATACCTATTTTAAAAAATATATATATATATATATATATATATATATATATATATATATATATGATCGTGGTCCAAAAGATCTGAAAAATATAACAATTAAAATAAATTTAAAAATAGTAGAAATAAATAAATAAATTGGCTAGAGGTGCCTCACTCTTAAAATATAAATGTACTGCCTAGTATATATATTACACTATTTTTATCGTTTATCATATTAAGTCTAAATGAAAATGTATTTTGTGATTGTGCATCTACTTTCGTAGTCATAATTTTGTGCTTACATGAAGATCTGGTCTCTCAAAATGTGTGGTTAATGGACCTGCAGATTTCATTGAAGAATTTGCTATTTTGAAGTACTTGGCACATATATTTTTTGATGATCGAGATAATATCATCCAAAAATAGGGGGGCAACTGATATGACCTTGAAAATTCCTCTAGTAAGCCGAATCTTGATGCGAAAGCAAGCGTCAGTGAAATTGAGATCAAGCACTTAAAATATTATTGGAAACTTTGAGGCATCGGTTAAATTCTTAAAAGCTCTCAAATATTGAGTGTTTATAGTCAAATCGGTCGACGGTTCCAACAAAGATCTTACAATTCGACTTCATTTGAGCATTCAAATACACAAAATACATCATATGATCAAGGGAATCATCATGAGCGTCAGATGGAGAGGTGGTTGGATTTTGCATGTATTTACGAGCGTCATCTTCAATCTATAAATAGCCTCATTCCTCATATGAGGAGGCCAAATAGAGAGGAGAGAGCTCTAAAGATCCTCCAAGCACAATCATGTCGCCACTCGACGGTCGTCACCCGTAACGTCGGCCGCCGGGATTGATCACGCCGTCGTCAATCACTGTTGGTCTCCATCATGAGGACTTCTACCAGTGATTGTTTCGCATTTACGTGATTGTTCCCCATTTACGCGTAATTGTTCATTTCGGTGATTGCTCATGATTCACCATCTACTACTACTAGCTACCACGAACGTGACTACATAGTTGTTGTTCCTTTCTCATATACAATTCTGTAATCTCGGTATCGGGAGATCTTGTACTCAAAGATACCGAGTGGAAGCTTTTCTTTGGGCTAGGCCTGGTTTTCCCTCTTTCCGAGATTTTCCACGTAAAAATTCTGAAGTTTTATTGTTCACTCTTTAAATACCTGTGTATGTGCTGGATTTCACAACGAAGCTAAGGCGAATATTTTTATTCTATCGCAACTGGTTTTCTAGCATGCAACAATTATAATATACAATATTAGAGAGTTATAACTTATAATTTTAAAAATTAGAATTTATATTGAAAATTAAAGAAGAATATTAGAATTTATATTGAAAATTAGAATATTGAAAAAACTATCGACACATCAAAAATTCACTATAAAAAAAATTGAATAGAATTCTACAAATCAGTGAAATCACTCTTCATTCAAGATTCTCTAACAATTTTCACACTTGTCATTGCGTATGGCATATACACCTCTTGGATACACAAGAAAGAAAATGAAGATAACATCACTTAAGATTACAGGAAATTATTTTAATACGGACTGATGCTTCTTAGTGTCATGAAAGTAGCATCTAAGCATTGATAGCTTTATCATTCTAGCTCTTCTGCACGTATTTTAGCACCTCAGTACTGTTGTTACAGTGCTATGGCATTAGCACCTCTATTGTTCCGGTGAAATCTCACAAATCCTAACGTCAAAGCACTAACCTTCTATCATTGAGGCATTATCTTCTCTATCTCTGTAACTAAATTCTCCATTTCTCAATGCCATGATGCTGCTACTGCAGACCGACCAGCAAAATTAAAACTGAGTCTACGATGCTTCCTATCGGCACAGTCGAGGCGAGCTCCACAAAATAACACACATCCCTGTTCATCAATCACGTCCCACCTAGTTATTACTCAATCACTTGTACACTTCCTCTTACCTGTGCATCATTGCTTGCATACCCGATGGAATATTATCGCTCGTCAGCCGGCTACTACTCATTCTTTGCTCATGCATTTGCGCTACCTTCAAATTATCTTCCACATGATGTCACCTGCTCAGTTATAAACCTTTTTTTTTTTGTTTTTTTTTTTTTTTGCTCAGTTATATACTTGTTGCACTCACTTATACATTTTGGTCTACACATATACCGATATTTTTTTTAAATAAGATATATAGTATCCCACACATGTTAGACACATACATAAGTTTGACATACCTCTGATACTTGTAAGACAAGACTGAGAAATATCTAATTAAAATAATATTAAAAAATTAAAAGGCATATCCTAAATAATTAAATTAATATTATATAAAAATATATTAAGTTATTGTAGAGAGTTTTGAAAATTTAGAGAATAAAATTTGAGCAAAAAAGAAGAAATAATAAGATATATTTATTATAAATAATTAAAATTATAAAAAAATTATAATTAAATTTATAAACTTTAGAATTGATAATAAATTTTATTCATTAAAATTATTAAAATATAATAAAATGAATTTATATATATATATACTACTTAAGTAATTAATTTAAATTTTATAATTCATTGACTTATTTTTTATTATTTTTAATATTTTATCTATTTAATTTTACATATTATTTTTAATTATTATTATAACGTCATATCTAACGTGTGCCCATATCTCGTATTTTTAAAAATAGAAACATCTTGTGTCTGTGTTATATCATGTTCGTGTCTCTATGTCCGTGTTCATACATCATAGGTATGCACACTTGCTATAACTTGTTTGACATCCTTTTTTTTTTCCATTATTATCCTTTTTCTTGGCATTTTTAGTAGATTCCTTTTATTTTTACTGCAATTCTTGAATTCCTTCAAGAAGCATATGAATCATACCTGCGTCACAATCAAAATGCTATTTTTGAAAAATAAAATTCGGTCAGAATGCTTAGATAATATTAATAATATTAGATATTAGTAAAAGGCCTTATGCACCTCCTCCTTAGTTTGGGAGAACAAACTAGTGCTGAATAATACATCTTTACAATGTAGTAAGTAGTAATAAAGAATTTCTCAGATGTTTTGCCGTATTATGAGGATTTTATTTTCGTAGTCTGAAGAATTCGCATGATCATTAGACTATAACTAATTATCATAAAGAACTTAATTTTAATCAAGGCTAAGAATATAGATTCTTTTAAATTGATTGTTTTAATGATTTTTTAATGCATGAGAAGATAATCCACTCTTGTGCTTTAAAGTATTTGATTTGTGTGGATTAATAGCTCACTTAATCAAGATCATATGATTATATGATCCTTGATATGACTCGAAAATTCCACTTAGTGAAACCTTGGCGTAGAAAACAATCGATCGTGAATCAGAAACCCAGAGATCGTTTATTATCAATCGACTCTTAAACATGGAGTGGTTATAGTCAAATCGGCGTCTTGGCGAGATCTAACAAGCCCAAGATATCATAATTCTGACATCATTTGAGCATTCAAATACACAAAATACATCATATGATCAAGGGGATCATTTTGAGCCGTCCGATGAAGTGGAGTGGTGCGGGTTTTGTATGTATTTACGTCATTCTTCGTCATAAATAGCCCCTCAATCCTCATATGAGAGGAGGCCAAGCAAGAGAGAGGAGAGAGCTCTAAAGCTTGAAAATCCTCCAAGCACAATGGTACCACCACTCGATGGTTGTCAACCACCGCCGCCGATGCCACCATCAGCCGCCACCGCAACTGGTTTTCTAGCACGCAACAATCCTAGAAAGTCATCAATTGGAATTTACTTAGTGGAGGAAGTTGATAACCTAATATGAAGACTCTTTTAGGAATCATAGGTACATTAGACTCTACTAGAGTTGTCAATATAACTCATCATTCTCAAATAGCTTGTATACAATTCATTTGTTAAGTGAGCAAAATATGAATATTTTAAGCCCAATTTTTAAACAAATAAAACACAAACAAACATTTGTCCAACCAAATTTAGCTCATTATTGGATTGATATATATATATATATATTATTGTGGTCAGCAATTTTATTTATTTTCATTAGTTTGAAATTGACTTATGTTTGGCTCATATTCAACGTGAAAAGGTCTTTTATTGATCTAGACTTTGGAGAGCTTCGATGACAATGTCTATCTCTTCTTGCAATGTTGTCTATTTTGTGGTTATAAGATGTTCATTACTATCATTAATTTGTATTTGATCTTCTTAGTCGTAGTTGTGAACAATTTGATAAACATATTTTGACAATTTTTTTAAATTGAGTACGGTTAAAATGTGAATTAGCTAATTGAGTATTAATAAAAAAAATTTTAAGAATAGGTATAGTCACCCAATTAGTGGGCGACGTGGCGTAGCTGTGCCACGTGAAAGAGTGGTCAGTCGCCCACTAATTGGGCGACTGGCTTCTCAGCGAAGCATTGATTAGTGGCGGCTGATTCAGGCTAGTCGCCTTAGTGGCCGACATATCTTTAGGGCCGATCGGGACCGATCGGCCCTATCTCCTCGGTTTTGCTCGATTCCTCCCCCGAAACTCCGCTCTCCACTCGTAGGAACTCCGACCGAACTCCGACCACCCACCGAGCACGGTCCTCCGCCCTCTCGAAACTTCTCGGCCGTCGCCGGCGTAGGTCTCACCGCCTGCATTGTGCTTTTTTGTCCGTTGCACCGCGACTTCTTCTAGGTATTTTTTCTTGTTCTATCACTCGATCGTTGCACACTAAGTATAATGATAATACTTGCAATTTTATTTATCTAATACTCATAAATTTAGCTAATACTTGCAATTATATTTATGCATGTGAGTTTTCAAGATTTTAGGTATTTTGTCTATGGAAATGATATTAAAGATTTGTGTGGATGGCCTACATTAGTTGGTCATATAGTAGTTGGCATGGGTTGAAAATAAGAATGATGGCTTCATTCGCAATTTTGGAAGGCCTCTTTGCTTGTGTGAGGGCATGAAAGTTATCCCGTTGCACTTATTTTAGATTGGCATTTTGGAAAGCCTTTCATCTTTCGATTTAACTTAACTTCTATCTATGCATTCAGGTTGTCTTGGAGAGTTGTTTTCTTTCTCTGAATTCAAGCAATTCATCATGAATGACAATTTTGTTGTGAATCTTGATATTTGAGTGAATTTAGAAAATAATTATTGTAGCATAAAATTGTAAATATAGCCAAGCTTAGCTTGATTAGTTTTAAGTAGTTTGAATTTGAACTTCACTCAAGATTATATATTGAGTTAGGAGCTTGAATTTATTTTTATTCTGACATGCCTTTAATATATAAATCATAAAGAAGTTTTTTATTTCAAAATAAATATGTAGTAATCCTTTTTTAACTAAGTAGTAAATTTTTTATTTATAATTTATTTGTAATTTATAAGATTGTTGATGCTTCTCATGTAGTTATTCTTCAAAAAAAAGCATTTGTCTATGTGGATTTCCCACTCATTATATGTGATAAGAATGTAAGGTTTGTCTTAAGATTTATTTCCCACTTTTATTTAGTGCGATCCGTTATTTCTCATAATTTGCAATATGTAGCGTTAATTGTAAACCATAATCTTCTACTTTTACGGCAGTGCGATGGCGGAGAACCGCCACTAGGCGCGTCGGCGGCGTAGATTAGGAGGCCGCCATCATTGGAGGAGGCACCTTCTGAGGTTCATCCTAGTATTGCCTCCTATTGCATCGCCGCTCACCGATACTATAAGTGAATTTTTTTTTTTGCGAATGTATTACCGCTTACCTTTTATTTGGACGGGCACTTAGATTTTTTTTTGAGCGTACTTGAGGCGCATCTTGCTTATCTTGAAGGTGGCCCATTACATGCGAGATTCATCGAGGCGCCGATCAGAGTGCCTTTGTGTGAGTCACACGCTTCATCCATTTGGATCATCACTTACGCTTTGGTTGAGAGATGGTCTCCATGACCAATACCTTTCACCTGTAGGTGAGATGGATGGCAGCTCAGGCGTGGCAATGATTCTAGGACTACGGATTGATGGGCCACCTATCATAGGTCCGATTGTGATTGGCGAGGAGAAGAGATGGGACACTTGGCCTGATTGCTGCGATGATTTGTTAGGACGACACTCATTACCAGGCGTGATGTATCATGATCCGTCGATCGATCGCATCGGTCATTGAGGATGGGCGGGCACATGCATGCATGCCTAAGGTGGCTTAGGTGGACTTTACGGGAGTCATAACTAAAGCAGAGGAGTTCTTCCGCGTGCGAACTTATATTTTATTTTGATTGGGCGCTTCTTCTTTGATCTGAGGTCCACCTACAGTATTTACCACACCTGGAGGATCTGGATTCTTTTAGCATGATGTCTATAGGTGGAGCAATTTTGGCTCATCTCTGAGCTGCAGTCGTAGACAGCCGGGGTAACATGGTTTTTACACCTCCTTGATTTGGGCTTGGGAGCATATTCATGTGGGTAGACTTTACATGTGCCATATTATCTGCGAGCTTGGTCTGCGTTGGTTTGAGTATGTGTTGTTAACTACACTTTCAAATTATGCTTATATATATGTTTAAACTATTTTACGTATGCGGTGGAAGAAGTATGTTACAACCCAATAGCGAATGTTGCGATTAATGCAGAAATGAGCTAGATACACGGCAAACAGGTTGGATGCGGTTAACACTTTAGTCTAAATAAGCTGTAGATTATGTTTTAACATAATTTTATCATACGTGTAGGTGATGGGAGCGTGGTGGCGAGATCACATCACATCTATCGTCATATGCTCTGCTCGACATATGGTTAGCGCGATTCCCTCTTATCAGCTGGAAGAGGGTTGAGTGGTATTTACCAGATAGAGTGCTGTGCCAGTTCGGCCTTATTCCCAGAGTAGATGTAGCCCCAGTTGACCCTAGTTTCAAAAGGGTCGATGGTGATAAAGCGGTCGGCGGGTTGATTACCAGTCACATATTGCTTCTTGGGAGAGGCGGAGGATTGCCTCGTCGAGGGCCTAGAGGTCGTGGGCGGAAGAAGCTATCGGTCGGTACATGCGGTTTAGATCGTAGGCTTTCTTTGTACTACGGCCGATAGATCCTCAGACCACGCTGAGCACCGGTGGGCGTCTTTATGTAAGTTATGATATAAGTTAATATTCAATATTTTTGTAAGTGATAATTTTACATTCTATTTTTTGTGTAGGCGGATCATATCGCGGCAACTCGGGACATATTTCAGCTATACTTCGGTGCTGTGGATGATCACCACTTACAGCGATGTGTCGATAGGTACGAGATGATATGCAAAGACCTTAATGAGCGTGTACATATTGGTGACACATACTACGGATCGGTGCCTACAGAGGGTGTCGCACAGCATGACTGGAGCGTCGGTCCATCTACTTTCGCCGTCAGTCCTTCGTCTGGCGATCGTCCTTCATTATCGCGATCAGTCCCTCTACGCGATCGGGACCTTCTACATATCCGCCGGCATATGACTCGCAGCCACTTATATTCCCATCACAAGATATGTCGCGATGCCGAGGATCTTGCACCGGAGGCCATCATCACGCGTCGTCCGTCTCGCTGACCGGTACACAGGAGTGTGGTGCTATTCCAGACAGGAGGAAGCGTTATCTCACGGTAGGGTTTAGGTGTCATCTTACATTTTATCTTTCTTTTGACAAACTTCTGAGTCATGTACACGCAAACTTTGATTATGGCATTTTATTAGTTATTTTTCTAATTTTTAGTAGTTATTGTATCTGTGTACATTTTATTAGTTGTTACTTTCTTACATGCATACCAATGAATTTTTATTTATGTATATAGCAGTTAATGTATTTAAGATTTCATGTCATGATTTTTGAACAAGTTTTATGCTGGATGTCCACTATCTAATGCAACTCCCGACTTTCCTCATTAGGGCTTGGGACCATAGCGATAGTGTTTTACTGAAACTTGAAATATGGGAGGGTGGAATTGCTTTTTTTCTTTCAAGTACAAATAATCTACAAACCTACAAAATTAAACAAAAATAAAATAGAGATCCGCTTTTCTTTTACAAATGCATCTTGCCCAGGAAAAATCTCTTTGCATCCACGGAAGAGACCAGCATGTTTATCAGATATTATGCATAAATCACGTCTGCTAGACATTATGGGTAACATATCATGCAAGCACAATAGAAACCACAACCATGAATCAACATTCTCGATTCCACTCAAGAAAAGCTAGAGGAAATAACCCATTATCGTTGATTCTCTGAATAATGTGCCACGATACTTGCCAAGAAAAGTACCGTCAAGCTCAACAGTCTGCGACTCCATCCCATTATTGAAGGTCCAAAAGCCCAAAAAAGTCTCTGAAAATGTTGCGTAGTGGTAGATTGAATTCGTAGGTAAAAAGTAGAAAGCTGATTGCATATAAAGGCGAGAGTCCTATAGGACTCTTACCGAATATTGCTTTTATTGCCATGCATCCCATGCTTTCATATCTAAACTTTAACATTGAATTTGACTCCATTCTATCTATAATCTCTCTAGGTTTCAAATCAATCGGTGCGATCACGTTTGATGTAGTACGCTATGAAATTGAACTATGTCGATGACCGGATGAACTTCGCATTGACACATCATGATTTTCACCAACTTTTGATATTCTCCAAGCACCCCTAATTCTGCTACAATGTAAACGCCAATTGGCCTTGGACTATCGTCGCACACATACAACCATGTAGTTCTTCTGGTTAGAGGTAACTGTTCGGAATTGAACATTATTTACTATGGACCACCCGACAATAGCAAATTGCCTACTCTGTTGCAAAACACATACCTTCGGCAATGTCATTTGGAATTTCAATTTCATCATTTAGGGCGTTTCGATGGGCAGTAAACATCGTTGTCCCATTGTAGTTTTACACTTGACATACTCGTTTGTGGACAACATATGACTCTCCTCAATATTGAAATGAGTGATTTCTCGGATTATGACTATATTCTAAAGTACGTGGCTTCTAACCCGACACGGTCATCATCACTAATACGCACTCACTACTTGAGCCACTTCATAGTCGATACTCATCTCCAACCGCGGCCTCAGCACATACGGTTCATCCGAGCGGTAGCGACATCATCACATAACTTATAAGTTCGGAACTAATTATCATATTAATTGTTACAAGTATAATCAAATAAATTATGACGATATACACGGGAATAAACTCATCGAACGTTGTATCCGGATGTTCTTCTGCGATGAAATCACGTATGTGTTAGCGGTATATCTACCGACCTTACTAGGATCGGATGTGGATGCAATATTAACATCTTCCACTTCGACATACAACACCAACATCCAGCTTAGTCAAGTGTAACTCAAAAGCGTCATCGGAGATATGACGCTATAAATCCGCTTGCGGATAACGACGCGTTAGAGTGGTGTGGCTCGGATCAATGTGCAAGCTTCTCATAATTCGTTGCTTCAATTCCAGTAAGGTGCTGTGACGAACCTTAGCGGGCGATTTCCTCCCACATAACTTGGGTGAATTGCTCGCGATACTGGTTAGCCTCCATAGAAAAGAATAAACAAATTCTCATTCATCTTGCAAAACAAGTTATATGACTAATGAGAATTTTATATGAACCGACACCTTAATTAATACTACTTTTGGCTTAACACTTAAATAAATTGATAAATAAAGTGATTTCTTGTGTGTTTCTGAAGAAGAACGAGGATGTTAAAAAAATGTAGAATCCACCAAAGGAAATTTTCCTCAACTGAATTGGAGCTGCAAGAATCGTGGCCGAAAGCTAAAGTTGACTTTCAACGGCTAGTAAATGAGAGAGGGAAGTAGTTAAGCGTCGTCAGCGAATCGGAAAACTAAAAGTTTTATCGAATACACGGACAAAAGCACAATGCAAGCGGTCGATCTACCGTGGCCGAGAAGTTCAGAGAGGAGGGCGGTGCTCGGTGGCGACTTTGGTCGAGTTACTACTGAGCGGAGTTTCGGGGAGGAATCGAGCAAAGCGAGAATGGGCGATCGGGACCGATCGGCCCTAAAGATATCTTCGCGGGCGCGATTAATTAGCGACCTCATATCGCCGTCGCCCACTGGCGTGGACGCCCTCATTAACGCGCCACGCACGTCGTTTAATGTGGAAATGGCGTGCATTGGCCGTCGCCTTAATTAGCGATATTCTTAAATTTTTTTTAATACTTAATTCACTAATTCACATTTTAACCGTACTCAATTTAAAAAAATTGCCACATATTTTTGAGCTTCGTGAAGCTTTTCATGGAGTTGTTAAGCATCTTGACTTCCCATAGCCGCTAAGAAGTGGCAATTAATGAATTGTTGAAGTAATAGGGTATTATTTTCTTAAAGAGGGCGAGCGACTCAAATATATTGACAATGAAGTGAGGTCGTTGTTGATTGAATATAATTATTCAACAATTCAATACTATTTATTTTATCAATTATAATAATATGATCTATAAAATATGTATAATTTCCAATCTTTTGATAAGATTCAATAATATATATATATATATATATATATATATATATATATATATATATATATATATATATATATATATATTGAATTCGTCAAATAGGAACAAAATTATAAAAAACTTCTAGCAATATTGGTTTTTTCTTTAGCTTTTTTGCTTGAGGATTTATAGTTTGTTAAATTCCTAAATATTAAATTTATTGCAACGTATTCAATGGTTTTACAAGTCGCTGTTTATATATCCATTGGTTTTATCGATATAATATTTATTTTAAGTTAAATTTTCCAAAAAATATACATCAGGAAATAGAAAACTTGAAGACTCTAAAATACCATTTTCATCTGTTTTAAAATATTCGAACAGCTACACGACGTTTGCTTGTATAAGCTTGTCATTGTTTTTTTTTTTAAATTATTTTATTTTTATATGTTTATAATACAAGAAATATATTCTTAATATTTATATTTTTGTTCTTTTATTAACAATTATATGTATTTTTTATGATTATAATAATTTTATTATCATTGGTTTTCTCTAGTTAATTTTTTGTTGTGTTTTTTCTAAATTTTATGATTTTAACATCTAGAAAAATATTATTATTATTATTATTATTATTATTATTATTATTATTATTATTATTATTATTATTGAAAGATTTGACCAATCATAAAATTCTAGAAAGATCACATCATGTTTCTCTTACAGCATCTTTCCATTTGAACGGTGGGAGTCATAGTATAATTAATTAAAGAGAATAATAAGGACACCTCCACCTCCCTAAATGGCAAGAACAGTGAGTCATAGTTTAATTTAGTATTTAACCTTTCAAATGTATATATATATATATTGTTGCGTGCTAGAAAATCAGTTGCGGTAGAGTAAAAGTATTAGCTTCTTTGGGAGTCCAACACACGAGTATTTAAAGAAACGATAAAACTCAACATATAAAAGAGGAAAACCATGGCAGAAAAGCTTCCACTATGTGCATTTGAGTACAAGATCTTCCCGATACCGAGGTTACATAATTATATATGAGAAATGGACAACAGCTATGTGACAACGAATCAGGTCGTAACAGTTGCTAGTAGTAGCAGATGATGGTGAACTATCTGGGCAATCACCTGAAAATCACGAGAACATTATTGCAAATGTAGGAACAATCATTTGCAGAAATGCAGGGAACAATCCCTAGTAGGAGTCATCATGATGGAGACCGACAGAGATTGACGATGGCGAGGATCAGCGGTGGCGTGATGGCCGGCGATGGTTGGACAGTGGCCGACGATTGTGCTGGAGGATCTTTAGAGCTCTCTCCTCTCTCACCTTGGCCTCCCCTTCTCCTTCACTTGGCCTCCCTCATATGAGGAATGAGAGGCTATTTATAGATTGAAGAGTGGCGTCTCAGTACATATGCAAAACGCACTCCTCTCCATCGGACGGCTCATGATGATTCCCTTGATCATATGATGTATTTTGTACATTTGAATGCTCAAATAAAGTCAGAATTGTAAGATCTTTGGCTTGTTGGAACCGGATCATCGAGACGCTCGATTTGACTATAAACACTCCATATTTGAGAGCTTTTTAAGAATTTAACTGATGTCTCAAAGTTTTCAATGATATTTTAAGTGCTTGATCTCGACGGTTTCAATTTCGATTAGCTTTAATCAAGATTCGTGCTTAGAGAAATTTTTGAGGTCATATCGGTTGCCCTCTATTTTTGGATGACATTATCTCATCCAAACATATATGTCAAATACTTGAAAATAGCAAATTCTTCAAAAAAAAATTTGATGATCCATTAACTACATATTTTGAAACAGTCTTCATGGAGCACAATATTATGACTACGGAAGGCGTCAGCAAATGCGTGTAGGTATGTGTGGGTGTGAATTTGAGTTCTGGACCATCCCGGTCCGAATGAATTAGCGCCGCGCCATGAGCGCGCATACCGAGAACACATAGGCGTATGCGCGCCGTGTATGAACATGATTCAGCGCCAGTGGGTACGGCTGGCAGGAAACCGAGCTATGTATGCAGGCGATCTGTGAATTGAAGCAGGAGGGTCTGAGCGCCACAGTCAGCCTGGCTGGTTTCTGAGTTGGCCGGTCACGGGGCCAAGCAGCGTGATTGCGCGCATGCGTTGTGATTCTGTTAGCGGCAGTTGCGACCAGACCCATCTCTCAGCGGCATGAGCGGAGAGGGATTGCGGCGGGCTGGCGGCGGTTGGTCATTGGCGGTTCACCATGAATGGCGCTGAATCGCGTCTTGTAGCGACGGGGTATGGGCGAATAACGGTTTGTTTTGGGCGATTTCCAGCTTTTGGGCGATTTTTACCCTTTTGCCTAGAAGGGTCTATAAAACCCCAGGCGAGAGAAGACACCTTCTCTTCTTCTTGAGAGAAGGTCGTTTGAGGGCTGTAGTTCATCTGATAAGTCGGTTTTCCCTCGAAGAAGGCGTTTATCCTTGTCGGACCGGTTTGGAGGTGATCAAAGTTCTCTGGCCGACTCGGTTTTCCACGAAAGAGGCGTTAGTCACTTATCGGACCGACCCGGGTTTGGAGGCGATCAAGACGTAGTTCATCTGAGGCTCAGGTATTCCCTCGAAGCGTTGGCCCTTGTCGGACCGGGTTTCGGTGATCAAGACCCGTAGTTCATGGAGCTCCGGTTTCTCTCGAAGAAGCGTTGGATCCTTGTCGGACCGGCCGGGTTTAGGCGATCAAGACCGTAGTTCATATGGCGAGCTCCGGTTTTCCCTCGAAGAGCGTCTTGTCGGACCGACCGGTTCTGCGATCAAGACCCATAGTTCATCTGGTGAGGCTCCGGTTTTCCAAAGAGGCGTGGCCCTCGGACCAAGCCGGGTTTGGAGCGATCAGAGCGATAACCGAGAGGTTAGCAATGCTCACGATGGCCGGCAGCGGTCGGCGAGATAACCGGACGATGGTGGTGACCGGAGATTGCCACGATGGTGGCAGCGGTAACGGCGGCAGTAGTCGGTAGCAGTGGTTAGCGGCCAAGCGTGTGGCAACAACCGAAAACTAGTCAGCATGTGATAACGTCGATAAGTGAAGATGTCAGCGATAGTTAGCGGTAGTAACCGGTAGCGGTAATCAGCGATAGCCACGATGGTTAGCGGCAGCAGAGGTTGTCAGCGGCTCAGCAGCAGTTCGGCAAACAGCAATCAGTATTAAGCGTGGTGGTAATGATGGTGATAGCCAAACAAAATTATCAGCGATAATTGTAGTAGTAGCCGGCAGCAGTGTCGAGCGGTAACCATTATAGTAGTTAGCGGCAGGTGGTAGTGGCCGCAAGCAACGGTTATCGATAGTGGCCGCGTTAATGAATTAAGCGAGATGTCGATGTGATGGTGACCAGCGGAGGTTGCCGGATGAACAGCGGAGATTATGTGATAATTCGGCGAAATAATAGCAACAGTAGGTAGCGCGAACTTTAGTGGTTAGCTGGAGGTGGTCAGCGGCCGGCAGCAATTAGTCGGCAATTGCGCGGCGAGCGTCGTGATGAGCGAACAATGGTGAGGATTTTACCTATCCGGTTGTTTGCCGAGTGTGACTCATGGCGTTAACACTGTATGGAAGAGGTTGAATTGAATCAAATTTTGAGCTATCCAGGTTGTTTGTCGAGTGTGATGGCGATGTATGGAAGAGGTTGAATTATCCGTGAGGATTTTGACCCATCAGATTGTTTTTTTGAGTGTTACGATGTTAACACGTGGAAGAGGTTGAATTGAATCGGATTTCGACAAATCGAGGTTGTTTGTCAGTGTTACGATGATGTTGTATGGAAGAGGTTAAATGAATCCGCTAAGGATTTTTGAGCTATCCGAGGTTGTTTGTCAGAGTGTGACTTCGATGACATTAACTATGGAAGAGGTTGAATTGAATAAGGATTTTTTGAGCTATCAGGTTGTTTGTCGAGTGTGACTCGATGATGTTAACGATGGCGTTGCATGTGGAAGAGGTTGAATTGAATCCGCTGAAGATTTTGACCCATCCGAGGTTGTTTGTCCGAGTGTTACCCGATGATGTTAATCTGTATGGAAGAGGTTGAATTGAATCCACTGAGGATTTTCACCCATCCGAGGTTATTTGTCAGAGTGTTACCCGATGATGTTAACCTGTATGGAAGAGGTTGAAATGAATCCGCTGAGGATTTTGACCCATCCGAGGTTGTTTGTCAGAGTGTTACCCGATGATGTTAACCTGTATGGAAGAGGTTGAATTGAATCTGCTGAGGATTTTGACCCATCCGAGGTTGTTTGTCCGAGTATTTGCTCGATGACGTTAACCTGTGTGGAAGAGGTTGAATTGAATCCGTTGAGGATTTTTAACCTATCTGAGGTTGTTTGTCAGAGTCTTTGCTCGATGACGTTAACCTGTGTGGAAGAGATTGAATTGAATCCGTTGAGAATTTTTGACTGCAGGTTGTTTGTCGAGTCTTTACGATGGCGTTTAACTGTGGAAGAGGTTGAATCGAATCGGGAGGATTTTTGACCTATCCAGAGGTTGTTTGTCGGTGTTACCCGACGACTATGGAAGAGGTTGTGGGAAGTCCACCAAGGATCTTTTGACTTATCTAGGTTGTTTTTTGAGTCTTTGCTCGATGGCGTTAACTGTGGAAGAAGGTAGGAAGTCCACCGGACCTTTTGACCCATCTCTGGGTTGTTTGTAGTCTTTGCTCGATGACGTTAACCTATATGGAAGAGGTTGTAGGAAGTCCACCAAGGACCTTTTGACCCATCCTAGGTTGTTTGTCAGAGTCTTTACTCGATGATGTTTAACCTATGTGGAAGAGGTTGAATCGAATCCGCTGAGGATTTTTGACCTATCTGAGATTGTTTGTCGGTGTTAGATGGCGTTAACACATGGAAGAGGTTGAATTGAATCCGCTGAGGATTTTGACCCATCCGAGGTTGTTTGTCAGAGTGTTACCCAATGACGTTAACTTGTATGGAAGAGGTCGTGGGAAGTCCACCAAGGACCTTTTGACCTATCCTAGGTTGTTTGTTAGAGTCTTTGATCGATGACGTTAACCTGTGTGGAAGAGGTTGTAGGAAGTCCATCAAGGGCCTTTTGACCCATCCTAGGTTGTTTGTTAGAGTCTTTGCTCGATGACGTTAACCTGTGTGGAAGAGGTCGTTGGAAGTCCACCAAGGACCTTTTGACCCATCCTAGGTTGTTTGTCAGAGTCTTTGCTCGATGACGTTAACCTGTATGGAAGAGGTCGATTAAAACATCCGTTTGTGGTTGTAGCCAAAGTTGCTCCTTAACCTTGGTCTCATTTTTCCATGAGTATGAGTGGAAAAATATAATTTGCAAAGTTATATCTCTTCTCAATGTTGAAATATCCTCCAACTTTGACTTGTTTCTTGGGATAATGTCGATTAGATGCTTAACATATTAACATGGGCGATCTTAAGATTAAGAGTTGCCCCAGTTCGACAATAAGGAACAAAGTTTGATGCATCTTCATTCTTCGCTTGCGCTCTTTAAAAGCTTGAAATGCTCCACCTCGATGGTGGTTTTGATCTTGTTGAAACTTGGTCATCATACAAGATGAAATAATGAGAATCAGTTCCGATAAGCTGATGCGTCTTTGGAAAACCGATAGAGTAAAAGTATTCCTTAGCTTCTTTGGGGTCCAAAGACACACATATTTAAAAGCGAACAATAAAACTCCAGAATTTTTATGTGAAAAATCTCAAAAAGAGGGAAAACCCAGTAAAACGCTTCCACTATGTGTCTGTTTGAGTACAAGATCTTCCGTTACTGGGGTTACATAATTGTATATGAGAAATGGACAACGGCTATGTGACAATGAATCAGGTCGTAACAGTTGCTAGTAGCAGATGATGGTGAACGGGCAATCAGGTGAAAATCGAGAACAATTACATGTAAGGAACAATCAGTGAAAGCGAGGAACAATCCCTAGGAGTCATCATGATGGAGGCAGCGATGGTGCAGCGGTGGCGGTGATGGCGGCGGCGGTGGTTGGCGGCTTGTCAGTGGTGTGCTTGGAGGATCTTTAGAGCTCTCTCATCTCTCTCACCTCCCTTCTCCTTCACTTGGCCTCCCTCATGAGAATGAGGCTATTTAGATTGGAGGAGCGGTGTCTCTGTAAGTACATGCAAAACCCGTACCACTCCTCTCCATCGGACGGCTCATGATGATTCCCTTGATCATATGATGTATTTTGTACATTTGAATGCTCAAATAAAGTCAGAATTGTAATATCTTTGGCTTGTTGGGCAAACCCGAGGGCTTCGATTTACTATAAACACTCCATATTTGAGAGCTTTTAAAAATTTAAGCGATGTCTCAAAGTTTCCAATGATATTTTAAGTCTTGATCTCGACGGTTTCAATTTCATTAGCTTGCTTTGCATCAAGATTCGTGCTTCGACAAGAGAAATTTTCAGGGTCATATATATATATATATATAGATAGATATATAGATAGATAGATATATAGAAGAAAATTTATTACGTGCGAAATCTGAATATAGAAAATTACATTCAAATTTTAATAACATAGAGTTCGTTATTTTTGATGTGTTTAACATCGTGCAGTTATTTTGATGTGGTGAGAAAAATATATAAATGATTTAGTTTTGACTTATGAATAATGATATTTTAAAGGAAGGAAGATTTATATGCATGGTACACAATTCTTACGTATTTATATATCTGACACTTAAAGTTAAATACTTATCTATCTTTCTTATATTTAAAAGTCGTATTTCACTTTTTTAAAAGTGAGCGATAATGATATTTTAATGTGATGCTGAAAATTGGTGTTATATATATATAAATTGAAGTTTAAATGTTAAATATGTGAATACATAATAATAATAATAATAATAATAATAATAATAATAATAATAATAATAATAATAATAATAATAATAATAATTGAGTAGTATGTATGTAAATCAAGAAGATTTACATACAAATCACACATTTATTATGTATTTACATATTTAAAGGAAGGAGAGTGCCAAGAATTCCAGACAAGTTAAAAGACAATTATTTTATAGTGATTCCATTTTCTGGTGTTATGGTAAGTAAGAAGACTGATTCTACAGAGTCAATCCAAAGCAGACAGTGAAATAAATAGGAACCGATTGCTCTTTATACTGAATCAGTCACATGTGATTATGTGAAAGGTTTGAAAGTCGAAGCATCTCAACAGTAGTATTGATTTCATCCTTTGGTTTTGTTAAGTAAGATGACTGATTCTATATAATCAGTACACAAATGAGTAGGAATCAGCTATTTTTTATACTGAGCTCAAACCTTACTCAGAATCAGTCACATGTGATTGGATTGATGTGGGACTGCAAATGAGCCAAGCGTTCAACAAGTTACTCGTGACTCGGCTCGGTTAGAGCTCGTTCATGTTCGTTCGATTAGTTAATTGAACTAGCTTGAACACTTTCTTAAATACTCAATTGCTAAATGAACAAGCTAGAACAACTTATTGTTCAGTTCATTTATGTTTGTGGACATATAAAGCTTGCGAACAAGCTCTTTATGGACCTCGATTACGGCCAATTAAGGCTCGATTAAAGCTTGTTTATAAATAGTATCATTTATATTTCTCAACACGCTGCTCGAGAATAAGCTCAATTAAGATTGTTTATTTCATTAAGCGAGCTACTTGTTAACAAGCTCGATAAGCCCAATGTCAGCTTGAACAAACTCGAGTTGAGCTCGAACAATATTTTTTTTAAAAGAGCTCGAGCTTGAACACCATTCTAAAAACTCGAATCGAGCTCGAGCTCAATAATGATGAACGAGCTTGGACTAGAACAAGCTCATACTCAGCTCGGCTCAGCTCGTTTGTAACCCTAGATTGATGACCGAGTTGATCAAGAGTTTCTATTTTATCGTTAGATAAAGGCCCCTTTTCCAACTTGCATTAATTTATGTTATGGTTAGATTTTGGTGCCCAAACCTCCTTATCTTTGTTTAGAAGCATATGTTTTAAGTTAATACAATAAAGAGTAGAAAATATATTCATTTGATGATTAAATATGAATGATATAAGTATAAATGTGTACGGTTCCTTGTGTGCTATCATAATAACAACAATGAAGAGATAAGCCAAGCCGAGGCGAACACACTGTGAATTAAATTTGACTTAATCATATTATGAGTTTTTATCTTCGTCTTCAAATCCAGTGAAGCTTTCATAAATATATTTGTACTTAAACTTTTTTCATAATTGAACTTAGCTTGCATGGATAAATTAATTGAGTGCTTAATAGTACTAATAAATAAGCTAAAATTTTGAACGAATGCTTGGTTTCTCATATCAATAACTTTACGACCACATTAAGAGTCCGTTTTATGTAATTGTAGCTTTTGAAAAGATGGTTATAAAGCTCTTGTGGAAAGCACTTTTAAAAAATTGTTGTGTTACAAATATTTTTCTTTTTAAAAAATTCAAAAAATAACTTTTTGACATCCACCACACACTAACATCTCTTATTCTCAAAATAGTTTTTTCACCATAAAATTTTTTGAAAACTAACCAAAAAACTAGTAATCAAACAGAACTGTTTTACTTTCTCGCTACTTTCTGAAAAAAAATAAAACAGCTAGAAAACTATCACAAACGCACCGCACCCTAAGTACAACATCTGCTAGAGTAATATTCAAGGTTTGAGTGTTAAAAGAATGTGAGGATTAGAATCTATATATACTGATTGTAAATCAAGAGCTAAAGGATTATATATAAATTATCTAAATCTTGAGATGACACATTAAACTTATAATATTTAATATTATTCAATTTTTACAAGCATTTGATATATGCGATGCTTAGTTTAGAACCGTTTTAAAAGTACATTTTTTTTTAATTTTTTAATGAGAAAGAACAAATAGAGTTATTATTTCTAATAAAGCAAACTTTTGACATGAATAGTTGAGAGTTACACAAGAAATAAACTAATAGGAGGCAAGTGATTCATTGACTAAAATTTTTAGAACTAGCATAAGTTATGAATCAATAAATAAGTCATATAGAAAATTATATAATATTAATGAAATAAGAATATTAGCATTTTTCAATTATAGGTAATTAACAAAAAAGATTATTAATGAAATAAGAATATTTGCTAGTTGTTTCTAATAAATTAGAGATGAATACTGCTTTGTATAAACTTCTATATTTTATGTTCTCCCACATAAACTGGATTAAGGTCTTTTGCTACTTGGCTTATATAGCTCTTATTCATATAAAAATAAATTTGAAATTTGGTCAAAAAAAGCATCCTATTGTTTTATTCTATTTGAATTTGGAAGGGAGTTTATTGTTTCCTTCAACCTGGTTTTCTATTTCCACCAATCTTCTTTGTGGAATGTCTACTATTTTTGAAACATTGGAAACTATTTCATAAGAAAAAGGAACAGATTCTGTAGAATTTTTCTGAAGGTTTGAGGATTGTCCTTAATCTCTCTCTCTCTCTCTCTCTCTCTCTCTCTCTCTCTAGAGAGAGAGAGAGAGAGAGAGAGAAAACTTGGCTTATTATATGGATTTTTGGGCTAGCTAAAATGCTAAGGATACAAAAGAATCGTTGTATTTATAATACATAGTACTGTTTGTTAGTTTTTATTTTATATGGCTTAAATCTTATATAAATGTGATTAATTTTGATTCACCTCGCGATTTTTAATTCTTAACTACAACATCGGTTAAAACAGCCATGTTTTAGTTGCAGCTGTTTAAAACTGCTATACTTCAGTAATTACCTTCCACTTTGAAGGCTTTAAACAGCAGTTATGGTGACCGGTGGGAAAAAATTGAGCGGCAATCTAAACAGCAGTTATTTAACGGCTACTGTAAAATGTTGCCTCGTCACTTCAATTTTAGTAGTGATAACTGAGTTTATGGCCTTGTTTGTTTCAACTTTTAGCCTACGTTACATTTTTTTAAACGGCGTTTATAAATTTTAAAATATGTTTGAATTTTCTGTACTTTTTACAAAACGTTATTTTCCTCTCTTTATAAAAAGCTGTTTATATAGGAGGTTTTAAAGTATCGTTTCTAAAATCTACTTCAAAATAAACTTTTTTAAAAGTAAAAGCTTATCCAAATGAAGCTTATATATAAAAAAAAATTATAGAATAGGGAGTAGGATATATATATATATTATAAATTTGACCAAAAAGGATATCCTTTCTAGCATCTTCCTCAATAATACTAGTTAAGTTACTAAATAATATAAATTATTTACTTATCTAAACTCTAATTATGTTCCATAGGACCTACATGTGCCTAATTAATTAAAGTATACCTGCCATTTTGGGAGGCCATAGTTATCTGTAAAAAATAATTACAAAATTATTATAATTTTTTAAAATTATAAATATTATTAAATTTTTTAGTTCTAAAAAAAATCAAATTATAGATTTTACATCTATCACATTTTAATATATCTAATAATAAAAAAAAACTCTTTATTATATAAATTTTTATTTATCAAGTTTAAATGTGATAACTATTTTGAAAATAAAATTGTAAGAAAAATTTATTCTTGATGAATTCTACTTATAAACCTAAAAATTAACTTTGTGGCACCTTTTACATATTTTTCAATGAAAATGCTTTTTCATATATATAAGAGTGTGAAACATATAGTTTATTTTATATCTTTTTAGTTAAATAATAGCATTTATTTTCACCTATTTTATATCTCAAGAAATTAATTTAAAGTAATTTCGTATTTATTTTAATTTTTTATTATTTAAAAATAGATCAATGATATAAAATATATGAAAAAAAATTTATTTTCTCTTTATTATAATTTTTTAAAACAATTCTTTAAGAAATCAATCTTTATCTTTCATTTCAACTTTCTAAATTAAAAAGTTTGTAATAAATAAGTTTATGTAATATGATAAGGAAGTCAAGGAGAATTAAAAATAAAAAATCATCATTATCATTATTACCAAAAATATCTCTCTCTCTCTCTCTCTCTCTCTCTCTCTCTATATATATATAGAGAGAGAGAGAGAGAGAATTTAATGAACAGCAGAAGTAACACATGTCATCTTAATAAAGAATACAACTTAATTATTATGCTTAAGGCAGCCACCATCCCAATAACAAGTCCTCATCATCAATAGTTATTCAAATAATTTTCATTTCAACAATTATAAAAATAAAAATATATAGAAAAAAAGGTCCAAATCTATATATATATATATATATATATATGATATTAAAAAATCGAAAGATATTATGTTTTAGAAGTTGTATAGGTAATACGATTAATAAAGACCAATTTATTAATGTAAGAAACCTTAAACAGAGCTTAAAAAAATACCTGAAAGTCTTCATATTAGCTTTACTTAGCCATTTGTGGCTGAAAGAAAGAAAACAACTGAATCGTCAGACTGCCCAACTAATCTTCCACTAAAACCTAAATGGAATCTGTATGAGAATCATCAACTCCTAAAATATTTGATCGTAATAAATATGACTCATTAAAATATAATCTTATGAACCACACAGTCACGAAAAATAAATTATAACTGAGCTTTCTATTGAAGAAGACGAAATATGAAACATAAACAATCATCTAACTCAAAACATAAGATAATGAATAAGACAAACTATTTTGAATATATATTGATGCTCATTAATTCATAGGTTGTTGATTTTATTTAATTTCGTTTGCATTCATTCAATTCAAACAAAATCTAATAGTCAATCTAAGATTGATGTGAGGACATGAAACATGGTAGTTTTGGGAGCCTTTGGCAGTTAAGATAAATTTTTGACTAATTATTTTTAAAAGATGAATAAAATTTCTTATACTGAAGGAGATTAAAAATGATGCCCAATAGAATAAAAGATTGAAAGTATGAATAAAATGTTGACCTCCACATATGTGTTATAAAATTGAAGTCAAATTGATGAACAGGAGGATGCGATGGCCTTCTTTGGATGTCAGAAAATGGTGAAACGACCTTCGATATGAAGATTCATCGAGAGCGTGAAATTGATAAAATATTGCAAAATCTAACGATGTCGATTAAGCCTCGAAATACCATATGTCAACACGATATCAATCGAGAAGGTCGGCGATGACAAATGACCGAGTGATCAAGTTGTTAGCTTTGAAACATTGAAAACTATCAAATGAGGCGTGCACTCAATTGACGGTAATTGCAAATGTCGAATGATTTAAAACGGCGTGCAAATCAGGCTAAAATGCACGCTAACCAAAATCAACTCAAATGATCTCCAATCGGAATGGACTTGGCCATGTTCAAAATGTCGGCGGTCATATAAATATTGCATACTTGATGATCAACGATCAAGCGAGTCATGTTGCGCGCATGCTCGAAGTCGAGAGGCTCGCGAAGCGACGACCGTTGTGGCTCGTTAGCGAAGCGTCGAAATCTATCAAGTAAGATTATTCTCACTTAATTTGGATGAGTCTGTACAAAAAATGAGTGGTCGGACTTTGAACGAAATTGATTGATTTGGCAGAATGAACCTAAACTCTCGATGTAGCATGATGTTGATTGAATAATGGAATAACCTTAAATTGATATATATATTGACCATATAATTTTTTATTAAAATTCACATTAAAGTCATTTAATCCATTTAAAAATCAATTTAAAAAAACCAAAATCCCTCTAGCAAATGAACCGGTTCTCTCTCGGCAGACCACCCAAGCCACGCGAGTTCTCTTCACGCGTTCGGATCGCACCAAAGAAGCGCACGATTCTTTCGAACGATCAGACTCTCTCACGCGCAGTCGACACAACTCCCTCTTCTCCAACTGATCTTCTCCTTCTCCAAATCGAACTGCCTCTTCCTCCCTCATTCGGTTTCCTCTTTAATCAAAATTCTCCTCCTCAACAAACCAAAAAAAAGGTAAAACTCTTTCTTTCCCTTTCCTCTTCTCCTTCTTCTTTTTCCTTCTTTCCTTTCCCTTCTTCCATTTCTTTCTCCAAACCTAAATCTACATTTTTTTTTTCTTTTCTTCTTTCTTTTTCATCTTCTATCTTTCCCCTTCAAAAATCAAAACCGAAATTTCATCTAACATTTCCTTTCATTTCTCAATCCAAAAATTCTCTCATTTCCACAAAAACGAATTTCTCCACTCCATTTCTTCCCTCTTTTCTTCCAAAATCGAAAATGCCCCCTTTTTTTCAAATCTATTTAACTGGGAAGAACACCGTCATGGTGGGTTCTTCTACCATTTCTTTCTCATTATACTTCAATCTTAGCCTCACGACCAGCAACACCATCATGGTGGGTCTTTTCGGTTTCGGTGCTTCTTACATTACCTCTTCAATTTTAAACCCATCAGAAGAAGAAACACCGTCATGAGGCGGGTCTTCTTTCGATTTCCGGTGTTGCACTCATTGCATTACCTCTCCAATTTTCACCTCGCTGCAACCGGAAAAGCAACACCGTCATGAGGCAGGTTCTTCTTTCATTAGCGTTGCACTCCTTACATTACACTTCAAATCCAGCTTAGCGGGAAGAATAGTCATGAGAGGTTCTTCTCTTGGTTTTCGCATTATACTAACTCCGTCGATCATTGTAATACACAGAAAAATGAGTCAGAACAAGTGGGATGTGTAAATGTGGATATATACACATATTTCTTTGCGTTGAAGATATATCAGCGTTTGAATGGTGCTCATGAAAGCGATGAAAATCGGTTCGAAAGACGCTTCCTTCACATGAGATAAGTAAAATAAATATCCGTTAGATGTTCCCCTAGACAAAATGTTGCCAAATTTTGTCTAATTTTTACTTAAAAAAATGAAATGAATACACATTATTTCTTCTCTTTCTGAGGTTTCAAGACCCATTGCCCATGAGGGAGTGTGAAAGTGAACGATTATAGTGTCACAAGACACCACTCTCACGTGAGGCGTCAGAAAGCAAAACACTCGATCAACCCCTGGATGGCGCGAGGTCGCCAAAATTACATCAAATCTTTTGACTTAGGAAAAATGAGAGTAAAATGAATTAACTTAAGAACGCTAAGTAAGAAAACATACAGCTAAATTTAAACTAAAATCGTCAAACAAGAAAAAAAAGGAAAAGTAAAATGACATACAACAAGCACGAAAGTAAAACAAAAAAAAGAGAGAGTAAAAGCATTTACAAAACCTATTTAAGCAAGTTAAAAACCTTCCCAAAGTGCATTAAAATCCTTCCCCTCTCTAAATTAAATTGAGTTCTCTTTTCTTGAAAATTCTCAAAATTAAAACAAATTGGAATTTGGGAGACTAATACTAAACTCATAATAAACTTTATAAAATTTAATATGGAGTTAAGGATGAATCCAAATTGAGTTTAATAACTCTTATCAATATGAAGGTGATTATTATGCTAGCTAATAAACATTAGGGCTAAAGCGATAAACACTGAAATCGACATAACTTATCGGAAGTTATGTATATTGAAGATAATCAAGTTGGAATAATTACAAAAAATCAACAAGTAAACTAAGTGCAAGTAATATTTTAAACTACAATCTAAATCAAGATATCTCCCATCGATTTGTAATTCTTTATCACAAGGAGATCTAAATCAAAATCTATAAAAATCATAGGGTTTCCTTCAATCAAAACTTAAGGAATTTTATTTTAATTATGATTTTAAAATCAATGATTTCATTAATTAGATAAAATTAACTAAGCTATAAACACATGCATGTGCTCGGACATAGAGATTTCAAGTACAAATTTTAATATCGAAAGGCTACAGTAAGTTGGAATTAAATGAAAATCAAATTAATCTCATAATTAAGAAATAAACACTACATAAAATCTTAAATACACCAGCATGGGCCCCAACACTATGTTGAGTGCTTAAATTCAGTGAGGATGTTGGTGGGTTCTTCTTAGTCTTGGGGGAGTATCAACAAAAAAAAACCTATAATAGTTTCAAATCAGTGAAATATCTGAGAAACTAATTTTGTTAGGTGACAACAGATCTAATCCTCTATTAGCATCTAAACAGAGTTGACAGGATCTATAGCTCTTAAACATATTCAAATTAATCAATTTTTTAAATCAAATTAAGTACTTGATAAACGCTTAAAACTTTATCATTAAAAATTTAAATCAAACTCAATCCATCCACCTTCCGTAATTGTTTGTCAGGGATGACAAATTAAGAAAACTCTAGCTCATAAAGGAGCCAATGTCAAATCAAGTGTTCTGCTATGTTCACTCTCAATCAATCTCTTGTCGTGGGGCGTGGTCTGTCTTCGTGCGGCAGTTCCACATATGAAGTAATTACGACCAGAGCCCTCTGATCAGGTGGTTTGGCCAATCAGGCTCCATTGTATTACGATCACGATCGTAGCCTGTATGCTCCGCAATGGCTCTACCATTTAAGTTGAAAATCATAGGGTATACTTGATAAAACTCATCGTGGTAGACTTAAGAATGTCTCCTCAGACAAACACCACATGTCTACAAGAATTTCTTGGGCGACGTAACTCATGTGTGATGAGGATCCTTACGTGGTTGGGTCAACTACCTCTAAGTAGACTAGGACCACCATGAGGGATGGCGGAACCATGGGATCTAGATCGGACGCAATCATTCCCCAACCATCCGATTTAAGTTGAAATGATGAATTTCATAATCTAAATTTTGAAACTCCATATGCTTTACTATACGCATTAAGCGATTTAACGATTAGTCTTAATCGAAAGTTCTCTCTCACTTATTGGGAGGGGTAATTAACTATAGGGGCTTGCGTATATAGAAAACTTGGAACTAAATCTAAAGTCCTCACAAATGAGGATGAAATCTCACTAGTGTCTTCTATTATTCCATCTACCTTCTAAAATTACCGGCGCTTTAAATCATACTTTCTTCAATTATTATCGAGAGGTGGGTGGAATTTTGAAGCCCGATTTCTATCTTCTGGGGATTTCTATTGTTCGAGAAAGTGGTCATCATGTATAGTATTTTTTCAAGTATCATTAATTAATTGACATTGGTCTTTCACCCTTTAAGTTAGTGAGTTGGTATTCCCCTCCTTGGTACACTTTTTTTAATGACAAAAGGACCCTCTCAATTAGGCTCAAATCTACCATCTTGTGGTGAGGATTAATTAGTCTTCAACACTAGGCCCATTTCTCCTTCTTAAAAGTTCGAGGACACCTTGGTCGAATGTTTTGGACATCCTCATTCGACTTCTAAATTTCATTGAACTTGAGCCTAACTTTGAGCATCATGCTCTTCCATTTGTAGATGAACATTCTCATCTTGAGTGAGATTGTGTTGAATGATGCTCATAGTGAAAGTAATTCAATTTCAACCGGCAAGACTTTTTCAAATACTTTAGCATAAGAGTGGATTTAGTGAGAGTACATTCTAGATGTCATGTTGTTGTCTTTCTGTAAGGGAATTTTACTTCGAGATTTTGGCCTCCAAATTTGCTCACATATTTGTCGGGACCTTTCGACGGTGGACTCTTGGACCTATGGTCCAAGTGTCATGCCTCAATTCTCACCGTACGAGACTTGAATTAGTAGACATCTTGTCGAGGTTATAGGAGGAGGTCTCCTTAAAGGAGCAACTCTAGCCTCCTTGATAACATGACTTTGATTTTTTTTTCATCAGTCATTTCTTCTTAGCAACTTTGAGGACTCGATGCACACTTGCATATACAGTTTCATGTTTTCACATTGGATAAGCTAGAACTTGATGTTATCGTCAGGATGATTTGATTTGACGGTAGCTATTTTTTACTCATCTTAGGCTATCAAACCTGTTATGAGTTGGAACACTTGCTTCTGGTTCCATAGTTGATTGTACAACTTTCTGCTTGAATAATGGTTGTTAAGCGCACATTTTAGCATTTCTTTTTCTCCGTTATCTCTAGGTTAGCTTGCTTCTAAATGAAGAAGCTTTTGTGCTGCTACTTCTTCTCAATGCTTTAGTCTCCATATTTATTTTCTTTCACCGGACCTTTGGTAGTTCTATCTGATATGGTGTCATGCCGTTGTTCACCGTAAGGTTTAGGGCGATCTTGAGTTCTTACTACCAATGATGGTAGTTTCTATAGTGTAGCATTCTTGGCTTCTCTAATAATTGGCCTTTGATACCTCTTCTTCATAAGATCTTTTTTTCTTGACAACCTTCAGAACTTTATGCACTCGAGCAAATAAAATTTTAGGTTATTTCTTCTGCAAGGTTTGAGCTGGCGGCTGTTGAGCCTAGAAAGACTGTTTAACATCATTAGTAGAGCTATTCCTTTTTACCAACTTGAGATTTTCAAACTTGTTATGTAGAACACTCTTCGGTATCAAGTGTCGCGCATAGTGACTGCAACTCTGAGCTTTCGACATTTTTTTATCTTACTCAATTTTCCTCCGGAAGAGTAGGCTTGATTATGCATTCCTAGTGCGTAAAGGTTCAACTGGCAGAGTGGTCGCATTCACAGGCATGATTGAAACTTTTTGTCAGTGATAGTTCTTTTCATGACTGGAACCTTAGAACTACCCAATCTTTCGAATACAAAGGCTCTCTTTGGAGGAACCTCAGTAGCAGTAGTAGCCATTTCAATTGTCCTCTTTCCCTGCACAGGTTGGTGTGTACAATATGCAGACGCTTGAAGTATAGGATTATTTGCAGTAGTAATAGCTGGGAAGTTTGCACTATCAAATTGGATGGTAGCTTCAATATCTCCAGTATTGATTTACATTAGTTAGGATGGATTTGGCTCCGTGACTGCATGATGAATGATATGTTCTGAAGATTCATCGATATAGAGAACAAGTAGATTAGTCATAATGAGATGGCTAATTTAACTTTAATTTTAATAATAATTAATTTTCAATTTTAATTTTTATCATGCTCCACTACTACTATAGCTCAAATTTAACCAAAGATGAAAAGAGAATCCTTTCCCAGATTAGCTAGAAATCGTGAGCTCATGAAAATTCGCTACCAAGGAGGGGCATACAAACTCACTAACTTAAGGGGTGAAAGATCAATGCCACCAATTAATAGTCGATACTTGAAAAGTATACATGACCACATTCTTGAGGTACAATAGAAATCTCCCTCTAATATGGGGACATTTTTAGTATATCTATTTAGTTACATTGTGCTTCATGCCAAAATCCCTAAATAAATATATTCACTAAGATGAAAAAAAAATTTTTTTTAGTGAAAATTCTCACTATTACACAAGGGGCATTTTAGATTTCTATACATAGATGAAATGTTGTATGTTAAAACCCTCTTAAGAGCAATCCAAATATTGATGTATTTTGTATTTTCATCTTAAAAATTCTTCTAAATGTACTTTAGAATTCCACAGACTATTTTTTAGTTTATATTAAGTTTATTTGAGTTGGCGTGTGCTATAAGTAGATCTAGAATATATTTTGATTTAGGTTGATATCGAGCTTTATGCAATCCGAATATACTCATAATTGTTAGTTGTTCATGTTCTTTAGGAACAAAAAGAATCTATTGTTATGCGAAAGACAGTTAAATGTCAAAAAAAATTATCTCTTAGATTTTTAAATTCTTAAGATCAAGTCAAGAACTCCCAATTTTGGAATCTTCTTCAATTTGAAAAAATATCAACTTCTACATCTTGAAATCTAGGACACGGATGGGTTCTAAAGATCGGACTCAACAAGCACACAAATGGCTGAGTTATTGATGCTCTCCTCACTCAACAAGCTGCAAGAAAAGGCCACAGTGAAAGAGCCTCCATTCATCGAACATGACAACACAACAGCTTAAGACTCAATGGGTTACAAAGGTCGAACTCAATAGCTCAAATATGGTTGAGTTCTCTCCTCACTCAACAAGTAAGAAAAGGCGCGGTGAAAGGTCCCTATCGTCCAAAGATGATAATTGTTCAATCTCAAACCAGATAGTGATTACAAGCAATCAGGATCCAAGAGATCTTTCTACTTGATCGATAGATCAAGATAATCTGAGGAAACTCTCAATTGGGCTTCAAATCAATTTATATATTGCGTGTAGGGTGATATTTTAATTTATTCTCAAATGATCGATCAAGCTCAAAGCGCGATCAAAGTCAATCTCCTCAAGTGCAGCCAAGGCGAGAAAGCAATTCCATAGTTCATGCAAAGGCGATGGTCAAACTAAAAAATTTCATAGTTATCCGGTTTGTTAAAGCACACATTCTAGGCGATAACTTAACATTGACCTATATAGTAGGAGGTTGGGTCATGCATACCCCCAATTTAAAGTCAGCGGCAAAACAGATTCATGGCATATACACTTCGGCGTCATATGGAAAAAAATCGTCGGTCCTTCATCAAGTCCGTCAAGCTTAAAGCTAGGACAAAAGAATTTCAAATCCGACCAAGAACGGATAAACCAATTCCCCGGCGGAGTCCTTCACCAAAATAAATAAACCTATTCCTCCAACAAACCCAACCAAGCACGAAGCTAGGATTGGAGGAAACTCAAATCTGCAAGGACATAAAAGAAAGATATCTTCAGTAAATCCATTGAAGTAGAGAGTAGATGGTGTAATAACTCTTATCTATTCGATAAGTCAATTCTGACAAATCGGCCAAGCCCGTCATTTAGCATGTCCTAAATAAGACATCAAACTAATGATAAATTCTATCAAAACTCGTAGTATTGCATCAAATGAAATGATCTAAGTTATGTGGCGAGTCCAAAGGGTCAACCAATTTTCAACAAATATGACTCGCTCCATACGCGAATCACATTTGTTGGGGGCATTTGTAGACCTCCATATATGTGCCATAAGTCGAGTCAAGCCTATAAATCAATTGACGGACTTGAAGTGGCAATCGTAAATCGGGGCTCAAAACCTGTCATCAAAATGTTAAATGGCTCCGATCGATGAGCGACTTTGTCATCGAAGTTGAAATATCAAAATTGGTCAAAATATAAATATTGCATAATCTAAGAGCAATCAATCAATGAGCTATCAATGTGTCAACATATTGAAAGTTCGACGATGTTGATGACCTCCGTTCATGAAATTGATCAGCAATTATCTTCAAATATTGAAAACTATCCAAATGGTTCATGCTCAATTGACGAGTGCGTAAAATGTCAAATGATTGGAAGTGATAGTACGTAAATCGGGGCTGAAGTATATTGGACATCACCAAAATTAGTCCAAAATGACTCGATGATGAGCGGACTTGTCATCACGTAAACATTGAAACGTCAAAATATAAATATTGCAACTTATGATCAGATCAAGCGTCGAGTCGTCAACGCATATGCTATCAAGACAAGAACGATGCAAACCAAATGATCTCGTTAATTAACGTGCTAATTTTTGAAATGTCAAAATCTATCAAGTAAACTATTAGATTCAAATAAGTTTACATGAAAATCGAGCGTCAATAATAATGTGCATTTTGAGAAATGGATCTAATTCGGCCATTCTAAAATGGCTCGATTGCGAAATGGATCATGCCATTGCATCCAAAATGTTAAATTTGCTTAGAAATGATATTCATATTATGCAAAGTAGAGTTCAACAGAGTTACACATTTTTTAAAATTAAGTTCTTTTGTGAATTGATCAAATAAAATTTAAATCGGCAAAATAAAAACGGGGGAATTTTATTTTTATTTCCTCGCTCAACCGATCCCGCCTCTGGCTCCTCACACGTAGATTTGAAGCTTCTTGCTCTCAACCATTCCCTCTCGTTCATTCGGTTAAGGAACCGTAAGCAACCGTTCCCTCCAACCTTCATTTCCGCAACTCCCAACCGCAAAGAGAAATCGTTCCCTCCTTCTTTGATTATTATTGGTTCTTTCTCTCGGCTCCAATGCCTTCAACAGCTGGGATTGTCACCAGAAAGCTCAATGCACACCTTATTCCCACACTCACGATGACATGGGCTGGCTGAAGACTGTAGACTAGTATTACGTTGGATCAAATAACTCCATTCAGGGGGCATGTGTGTGGGACGTTTTGAACTCAGTTGTTTTCACCCTTCTGGAGGATAAGAACAAGAAGTTCATCTATGTTGAGCAGGCATTTTTTCCAGCGTTGGTGGAGGCAACAGAGTAATGCAATAAAGAAAATCGTGAAGGGACTGATCAGCTCCAGCCCTCCACTATACCATCTTCGCTATTGTAAAACTGCACTCTCTTATTTTCCTCCAGAATTAGAGACTGGCGGTTTTGGAGAAAACGAACCACTCAGTCCTCCTTTTCTCTCTCATTCCTGCTGCTCGAAGGCTGAAGGGAACTTTCACATAAATCGAGGGGAAGAGAAGTTGGACTTGTCATGTTCGTCAAGCACCTGCTGGAGAAGGCCATGGGGCAGAATTTGCAACATGGATATATGACATCAAGCAGTCAAGATTTTCAAGTTGCTATGCATTATCGTTTCCCGTATACTGCATCAACTCTTGCTGGAAATTGGAACATTGGATGATAGAATAAAGATAATCGGAGGTGATAATATTGAGGGTCTACTTATATCACTAAAGAAGTTGCCCTACAAGTTTCTAGAGTTCCTCGACAATAAAGTGTTTATTTATCGGCATTTCAAATGAGAATGAAATTCAAAATCAGTTGGTGTTTCAATCCTAGATAAACGGATAGCCGGAATTTTGCCACAGCCTGGTACCTCTGGCACTAGGGTATTGATTGCATATGAGAACGGGCTGATTATACTTTGGGACATCTGTGAAAACTGTGCCATTTCTGTGAGAAGTTATAGGGATCTGCAGCTTAAGGTTAACGGACAGAGTGAGCCTTTCTCTGATGCTTCCAATGAGTCAATGACCTACCTGGCGATACGTTGACGAACAAGAGGAGAAAGAGATTTGCTCCATTTGTTGGGTGTCTAAATCATTCTCCGTACTTGCTGTTGGTTATATTGATGGGGAATCACTATCTACTTTTGAGCAGCTTATGATCGTGTGCAAGCAATCATGCCCTATAAAATTGTCTGATGTCTTCTTGAATTATTGTGACGCTAGCAGTATAATAAAGCTTGAAAAAATACATGGAGAAACTTTTAGAGCTGGTGAAACTGTATGTAAAGTAGTTCCCATTGATGGTGATTTGGTTGTCAATAGAGAAGTCTAGAAGAAATATGAAGAAGTGCTAGAAAAGATTATGCTTTCTTTAACGCTGAACTCTTTTGAAAGCAGCATGAATGTGGTGAAAGGTCAATTTCAATGAAGGTGGATGTAAGCAATGCTGGTAAAGTTATATGCTCATCAGTGGATTCAAAAGAGAACAATGTTTTATTTGGAGGAAAATGCAATGAACTTAATATGTGGGATCTTGAGAGCTACAAAAAGATTTGGACTTCCAAACTTCCTTCCAGAAAATCATACATTGAATATATTATTGATTACAGACATTAGAAATTTGATCTGACATCAAACAAATCGATATTGAACAGACTCTCCTTCCCTTCCTCGGGTTTAGTTTAGATGCAAAATTATCGGTGTTATTAATTGTGGATGTGTAAAGAAATGGATGTATATATATATGCTTCTTTCATGCAGGTTTGAAGACCTCGTCATACTCATCGAGGTGGCGAGATGGCTATGTGTCAAGACACTCTCTATCATCATCAGAGTAAATAAGCGTCGGATGTTACTATGCAAAAAGCTAAAATTTAGACTATTTGCATATATATTGCTTTTATGCATATAATTGAAGGCTCGTTATGCTTATCATGTACGATTGAAATTCAGGTGTTTCAAAACACCAACCACCACTTTCATCGGGCATGATAGGTAAAAATAGTCAAGTAATATCTGAGGATAATGCCAAAATATTGTTGAAGTGCTGCCGAAATTTCATCAAATTTTTGGGAGTTAATAAAAAATGATTTAACATTAAGTTAAATATAAATATAAAGGCTTAAAGAAATGAATGGGAAATTAAATATAAATAAACTTAAAATGAATTTAAAAGAGACTTGAGTACAAATAAAATTGAAAATCTATTTCAAATAAGAAAATAGGGATCAAACTCAAGTGAACCTATTAAATTTGAAATAATTTTGAATTCCATTAATACATCACAAGGGACTTAAAATAAGCATAAAATCTTTCAAATAAATCTTGGTGTAGAGTTAAGGATGAATCTAAATTGGGTTTAATAACTCTTATATGAATATGAAGATGATTATATGATAATAATAAAACACAGGCTACAATAAATACTAAAATTGGCATAACATATCAAAAGTGATTTAAATTAAATATAATCAAATTAGGGATTGCAAAACTCAAGTAAACCAAGTGCAAGTAATGTTTTAAACTACAATCTAAATCAAAATGTCTTTATCGCAGGATCTATAATTCTTTACAAGCGTAGGTAAGACTAAATCCAATTCTACAAAAATCATAGAGCTTCCTTCAATCAAAAATTAAGGAACTTAATTCTAAATTATGATTTTCAAAATCAATGAAATCACTAATTAGGTAAAATTAGCTAAGCTATAAACACCTGCATATGCTTGGACATAGAGATTTAAAGTGTAAATTTTAATATCTAAAAAGGTTGCGCAGGCTAAATGGGAATCAATTAAATATTAATCTAAAAATCTAATAAGATACTAGATCAATTTACAACATCTTTTTGCCAATTTGTAATTCTTTGTACAAGCAGGCGACATTAAACTAAATGCTACGAATGAATGAGCTTTCCTTCAATATAAAAATTAAGGAACTTCATTCTAAATTATGATTTTCAAAATCAATAAAATTATTAATTAGGTGAAATTAGCTAAGCTATAAATACATTCATGTGCTTGGACATAGAGATTTCAAGTGCAAATTTTAATGTCTAAAAAGGATGCATAGGCTAAATTGGAATTAATTAAATATTAATTTGAAAATTCTAATAAGATATTAGATCAATTTATAATGCCTTTTATGCCACCGAATTCACAACACTTTGTACAAGCGAACAGAAGGCGTTAGTTAAGGCATTCTCAAATATACCCGCATGGGCCCGATGTTATGTTGAATGCTTAAATTCAAGTGTCTGAGGATATTGCGGGTTCTTTTTCGATTTAGTCTTAGGACTGGGTCCAGGTTAACAAAACCTAAAATCTATTATAAAATTTCAACTCTAAACTATCGAGAAATTGATTTCATGTGAAAATAGATCTAATCTCTAATAGCAGTAGCGAGATGATCTAAAATATATTTGAATTAATTAATTTTAAATCAAATCAATCAATCAAATATCAATCTAAAAAATTACTTAAATGAAATTTTATCATTAAAAGCTTAAAATAAACTCAATTTATTCACCTTCCACAACTATGTATGACAAATTAAGAAAATTCTAGCTCACAGAAGCCAATGTCAAATCAACTATTACTATGTTCACTCTCAATCAATCTCTTGTAATAAGGGGCGTGGCGTCCTTTATCGTAACAGCGAAGGCTCCATGAGATGAAAGTTACGACCAGAGTCCTCTGATTGGGTGGTTTGGCCAGTCAGGCTCCATTATATCAAGATCATGGTCGTGGCCCATATGATCCCCAATGGCTCTACCCTTTGAGTTGTGAATCATAGGGTATACTTGATAGGGCAAACAACCCTCTATCAGCTAAGGTAGACTTATGATTATCTCCTTAGACAAACACCACTACAAGTCTACAAGGATTTCTTGGATGACGTAACTCATGTGTTGCTGATGAGGATCTTTCAGTCAGGTTGAGTCGACTACCTCCTCTGACTAAGTAGACTAGGGACTGCGACTGTCCGGGATGACGGAACTATGAGATCTAAATTGGGCACGCCATCATTCCCCCAACCATCCGGTTTAAGCTGAAATGATAAATTTCATAAATCTTAAATTCTAAAACTATACATGTTGCTACTATATGTTATGCATTTAGCGATCTAACTTATCGAAAGTTCTCACTTAATGAGAGGGTAATTAACTATGGGGCTTGCTTTATAGGAAACCGAACTAGATCTAAAGTTCTCACTAAATGAGGAGAAATCTTTGGGTAGTGTCTTATCTACTATTACATCGCCTTACGAAAATTACATCAAATCACACTCTCTTCAATTCAAATTATTGAGAGATCGATGACAAATTTTGAGCCCACAAAATATTTCTTTTAAAGATCTCATAGATCTTATTTATAAGTTCAAATAATTGATAATAAATAATTTAGTCTAAAACTAGAAATTATGTACCACTCATTTGTTAAATTAGATATCCGTATATATTCAACAATGGCTTCTCATATGCTTAACTATTACTGTGATAAAGATTTTCATTTTTTATATAACTAAGGAAAATGTAAGATCGGTGAATCTATCATCTTTAATCAATATGTGTAATACAGTGTACATATCATGTGCAAAAGTTGGTGATATTTTGGACATAGAGGTTATAAATAATGGGGGCTCCTTGGATGTTTTAATACTTAAGCATCCATAATAGATTACAATGCCTCTGTATGATCTATTTGAAATTAGCAAATGGGTTGAATCTTCTAATTATTCATATACCTTGGAGTTGAAAGCAATATTTTTAGATATGAAGAACACACAAATAACTCCTATCTTATGAAGGTTTGTGCTTTAAAGTTTCTCCAATTCAATGCATGGCTATTGATATAATACCTCAAATTTGTTCTTAGTTAATTTGAAAGTTCAATAATATTTTGAGAGCAAAATGAGTTAAAAAGAGAGATACATCTAGTTAAAACCTAAATATGATGAAAAATTAATTTAATGTGAAGGAATTAGACAAAATATATGTATATTTATTGCATTTCAAAGAATTATCCATGGAATTTGCAAGCTACCGAATTAATAGATTTAAATATGCTTATGATTAAGAGTTATAAATCAGAACACACTTATATTTTAGATGTTGGATTGAAAGAACACCAATAATCTCAGTCTTGACTCATTGAATATATAATGAAGAAAAAGGTCATCTAATTTAATCTTACTTTAAAAACAAAAAATATTCATATCAAATGTGAAGATAGATTGTTATATTAATTTTTTTTTACTAACATATCTTATTATGTTAAATAAGGAAAAAATTTTAAGGGATTATTTTTTATCTTCAACTTGACAGCATAAATTACTATAAATATATTTAATTCTCTTTAAGTATTTATATTCAAGACTTTAAAAGTACTTATATGTTGTCCAATGTTAAGCATTGAAATATTCTTAAATATACATTGTGGAGGTACTTTGCATATGACATTGGCACAAATTCTAATATTTAAATTTTCTTTGTGGCATTTACATTAAATAACTCTAGAAATAATGACTTATAAATGTATTTTCTAAATAGCTTAAGAGAGTCAATAGGCATAATTAAAAGTTAATATTTATATGTAATAAACATAATAATATCATCAATGCTTCATCCATCGATTTATTAAAGGCATACAATGCAGATTGCAAGTAGAGCGACAAATATATGGAATGTTTGATGAGCTTCTTATGACTCAGCTCGATAATAGTTCATTTATGATCACTTGATTAACTTTGAATACTTTTAGAATATTCAATTATTAAATAAGTAACTTTCAAAAGCATGTCACTCAATTAATTTATAATCATAAATAATATTATTTAACTTTATGAACAAGCTTATTAAAAAAGCATGATTAAGACTTGTTATAAAGCTCAACTTAGACTCTTTAAGAAATTTGATTTTGTCTTTTAAAGTTTGAATTTCATCATTTATTTGAGCATTTAATATAAAATCATTTGGATGTTTTTGAAATTTTCAACTAGGAATCTATATAACTTTGTAGGAAATTTACCAAAATCATACTTTAAAAAAATTGGCTCAGTAAGATCAATGAGCTCAACCTATTATATAATAAGATTTAAAGCTTATTAAATTAAAATTTTAGTTTGTTAAACTCAAAAAGATTGACTGGTTAAGGCTTAAAATGCTCGGTTTGATGAGCCTCATTTATATTTTAAATCATTTTAAACACATTGACCATAAAATGAATAAGCAATTTTTGAACTTAAAGTAAGCTTGAAATAAATATGAATTTAAATGAACCAAACTTAAACACTATTATAAAATCATTAAGGTCAATTTGAACTTGAACTCCAATAACCTTCAACTCAGTTCATTTGTAGCTCTACTTATATTCATTGTGTTGCAATGAATATCATAACAAAGTTTAAAATTAATTATTACCCTGAGAAATATTGCTTAGCTTTTACAACTTACAAATTAAAGAGTTAAGTTATATTTGCATGTTGAAAAATGTATGAAGTTGGCTTTAGTAGTGATCAATATTTCTTTATACAATTTGATCATAGCTAATATTTAGGAGAACTATAATAACATTAGCATGATTACACACTTCTATCTAGTAATTTCTTCTTTACAATTTTTAATACATACACGGCAAAAATGGTTCTTCAATAGACTCATTATTGCATGAAAAATAAAATTAGTATTTTGGTGAAGACAATTGAAAAATCATTGAATAAACCTTTAAATAAGGTTAAAAGTCTAATTGTCTAATAGAAATTTTAATATTGATATCAATTTATCAAAAAGGATATATACATATATACAAATATGCATTGGTTGCAACTTGGGATGGAAGTGTCAATTAGCATAGCTTATAGTCAAAAAACATTATATGCAATAAGCATAGCATTTGCACATATAACATTTATATCCAATCAAAAATAAGCATTTTAGTTTAGGGTACGTTCTAATTGAAATAAATAGACTTATCATGCTAACCTTATTGTTGAAGTTAAAGAATGATTGTCTAAAAAAATAGAAAACCCTCAAATGAGGGAGTATGATGCAGTACAATGTAAGTACAAGTAAGAGGTCATTATCAAGTTGTAGGGATAAGTTGATCAAATATAGATTTCTTAATTATAAAATTTATTCTTTGATTGATCCTTTTTATTAAGATCTATTATGTTATAGATCTTGAATTGTACCATATTATTGGAATGCTCATTATTATATTATAACTATTGGATTGCACTTTGTTATGTTGTTTCAATTGAATTGCTTTCAATTATATTATAGTTGTTAAATTAAACACTATTGTATTTATCTTATAATATTTTGTATCAATCATATTAAGATTTGTAGATCACACTCTATTGTATATATCCCAATAAATGTATTTGAACCACATTTGAATGAAATTCAAAGTTTATTTAAATTTTATTAAAATTAATGTTGTTTGCATCATACTTTAAGTAGTTCATGGTAAAATAAAGTATTTTATTTAAATTTAATAATGAACATATTTCTCTCTTTTTTTGGACATTTGAACAAATTTAGGATCTGTTGGGGTAGCTGCAGCAATATGAAAATATAATGATATAACTGTTATAAAAGAAAATGTTATTTAAGAAACTATGCTAGATATTATAATTTTTTTTATTTTTAAAAAGTCAAACCTAAACTTTCTGGCAGCCACCACTTATTACCAGATTATGTTAAAAAATATTTTTTTTCTACTATAGATTATTCACAACATAGTTTCCCAAATAATAATTCTTGAAGTGAAAATGCACCACACCACTATCAAATGTTATCTTAATTATAAACTCACTCAAACCACATATGATGCTATGCAAGAACTTGAACTAAAGGTTTCTTATTTGAAAGTTTAGCCTAATCTTTCTAGTAATAGGCTAAAGTTTCTTGCATTCTCTTATAATGATATTATACATAAAATTAAATTGCTCAAACACAAGCTTCCTTGACTTCCAAATTAAAAATAAATAAATTGACTTTAAATGAAATTTATACATAATTTTTAAGAAAAATTTATATATATATCACATAATCTTTATATATTTATATATCTAAGATTTAATATTAGATATTTATTTATTTAATATTTTATTATGCTTGTAAAGTTATATTTTATTTTTAAAATGAGGAATGATTATAATATTTTAAATATGATATTGAAGAATAAGATGGTGTATTTATATATAAATATGTAATACTTGTGTGGTAGTATGTAAATCCCCATTTTAATTCAGAAAAAGAAATTAACTTCCTTTCTCTCTCCCTCTGTACTCAATCTCGATCTCGATCTCGATCTCACCGTCGACGCCGATCTACATGGAGGCATCTTGGGAGCGTTGTCGAACTCTATCAGAATGCACGGAGGCTTCTCCTCTTCAATCATACTCTCTTCATTGTCGAGATGTCGGTGGCAAATTCAGGAAAAGACGAGCTGGGTAGAAGCTAGTCATTTTGTTGAATTGTATAATTTTGGGAAGCTCTAAGGCTTTTTGGGTACGTACAAATTAAATGTCTTTAGTTGCTCTGTATTTATTTCATGCTTCCAGTAATTGTGATATGAATTAAGTTAAGTAGTATAAATTGCAAATATTTGTGATGATTTGATTAGATGCAAATTTCACTTGCTCGTTCATGATATACGGGGTTGGAGCGATGTCGGTGGAATCTGTGTCCAATCGAGTCATCTGATCTTACACCGACCCTAGCATAAGGGAGTCATCTAGGGTGTGACAAAAAGTGGTATCAGAACAATAAGGTTGATAACAGAGCAAAAAGATTGATGAGCAATAGTAATGGAAGCATGATTTAGATTTAGGGATAAGTGTTGAATTGATCAATACAGAGCTATAGGACGTTAATTTTGGGTTAGGAATCCATATGTTCTTAATTTCATGCATGTATGATATTTAATAAATATGTATCATATAAATACTTTTTATCATTACAGATTAATTTGCCTGAAGAAATGCCAGAAAGGTTAGAGGGTGGTCCTCAGACTAAATCTGGAACCACAGGCACTGTGAAGATAATTCTAACGAGTGAAATACAACCTGAGCAAGTGGTGAAGGTAGATCGATGAATTGCAGGGTAGTTGATTGATTTCCTGTAGTTGATAAAGCCCTATGAAAAAATTTATGACTAGTCGGAACAGATCTGAGTATGGTTCAGAAGTGGATCAACATTTGAGGATCTTTCAAACGTTCAAACCACCAGCATTCAAGGGAGCCAATGATCCTATAGTGGCGGAAGATGGGCTGCTTAAAATTGTAAAAATTCTGGATGGGATGATTTGCCCTGAAAACAGAAGAGTAAGATCGCTACTTTTTTTGTATTAGAAGCGAAAAGGTGGTGGCTCAACAGGAAAGATTTGACCTGATACCCATTACTCAGATCAAATGGGATGAGTTTGTCAAAGTATTCAAAAATTGGTTTATTCCTCCATCAGCCCGACTTGCTTTACAAGACAAATTTTTCAATCTAACTCAAGGCTCAAAAACTATGAAGCAATTCACTTCTCTTTCTAGATATGCTCCACATTATATCGATTACAGGAAGAGAAATGTCATAGATTTCTGGAGAGATCAATTAAGGTTGGCATTAGCTCCCTTTGATATCGTGAGTTCTCAGTGTTAGTTGAAAGGGCTAGAAGAATTGAAAATGAGTTGAATTTTTCAAACAGCGGTGGGATTCTAGCAAGCAAAAGCTTTGAAAGAAGGCCAGATTTGCCTAGCAAGAAATTTAAGCTTGATGATAGACAGAAACAAATTCAATTGGAGAAACCTATTTGTGATAAGTGTGGGAAAAGACATTTTGGTCAATGTATGGCTGGATCAGGGAGATGTTACAGATGTGGTCAGGTTGGACATCGTGCAACCGATTGCCCATTTGAGAAGAAGAAGGATATAAAATCATATAATTATCAGGGACAGAGTCAACAAAGAAAATTTTTGGAAGCCAGGAAGCCAAGTAACACACAATTTTTGGGAAACCTTCAATTCAAGAAAAAGGAGAAACTTCAGAACGAAAAACCAACCCTCCAGTAAAAGCTAGAGTTTTTGCTATCACTCCACAAGAAGCAAAGGAATCAAATGAAGTGGTATCAGGTATGCTTAAAATTTCAGATCATTTGGGTTCAGTTCTGTTTGATTTCGGCGCTTCGCATTCATTCATTTCTGATTCTTTTCCACCAATTTACCAGTTGATACTATTTATTTCATACCTGTATTGAATGTGGTAATGCCTTCTGGTGATAGTTTGAATACAAATAGAAAATGTGTTGTTGACATTAACATTCAAGATAAACACTTTCCTCTGAGAACTAATTATCTTACCAATCGACATTTTGGCGTTATACTAGGTATGGATTGGTTGATCAAATATTTTGCAACAATTGAATCTTTGGAAGAGGAGAGTGAAATTTTGCATGCACGGTGAAAAATTATTTTATTTTCCTTGTGATAAGAATGTCGTGTCTTCTTTGATTAGTGCAGTGAAGTTGAGTAAATATTTAAGAAGCGGTGAAATTGTATTTCTAGCCAAATTAGATGTGTTGAATAAGGAGGTGTTTGAGCTGAAAAATATTCCCGTTGTTTCGAAATTTCCTGATGTGTTTTCGGAGGAATTACCAGGGTTGCCACCAACACGAGAAGTAGAGTTTGAGATTGATGTACAACCTGGTACAACTTCTATACATAAATCTCCTTACAAGATGGCTTAAAGAATTACAGGAATTGAAGTGTCAGTTGCAGGAATTGACAGACAAAGGATTTATTCGGCCCAGCAACTCACCGTGGAGTGCACCTGTATTATTTGTTAAGAAAAAGGATGGGTCTATACGATTATGTGTTGAATACAGGGAGTTAAATAAAGTGACAATCAAAACAAGTATCCCTACAGATTGATGATTTATTTGATCAATTGGAGGGAGCCTTGTATTTTCAATTGATTTGAGATCGGATATCATCGGGTTAGAGTTAAAGATGCGATAATGACTTTTGGAACCGGTATGGACATTATGAATTTCTTGTTATGCGGTTGGTTTAACTAATGCTCTGCGGTCTTTATGGACTTAATGAATCGTGTTTTCAAGCCCGGTGGACCATTTGTTATCATCTTTATTGATGATATTTTGATTTATTCTAAAGCGATGAAGAACATGCAAAGGATTATTTTAGAATTGTTAAGACAAAATCAATTATATGCCAAATTTTCAAAATGTGAATTTTGGATGCATAGCGTCGCATTTCTAGGTCACATTATAAGCGGCGAAGGAGTTTATGTTGATCCTCAAAAAGTAAAAACAATTTTAGAATGGTCGCAAAGAATGTTACAGAAGTTCCCAGTTTTAGGCTTAGCGAGTTATTACAGGAAGTTTGTCAAGAGATTTTCTCATATTGCAATGCCTCTATCTAATTTATTGAGAAAGGATATCAAATTCCAATGGACGGTGAATGTGGCGAGTTTTCAAGAATTGAAAAAGCATTTGACCACTTGCAGATTTTAGCTATTCCATCAGGGTGAGGATTCCAAATATTTAGTGATGCATCTTTAAAGGCTTGGGTTGTGTTTTAATGCGAGCGAAGAGTAGTACTTATGCTTGAGACAATTAAAACCTCATGAAAGAAATTATCCCGTGCATGATCTCGAGTTAGCAGCTGTGGTTTTTGCTCTTAAAATTTGGAGACATTACTTATATGGAGTGAAATGCAAAATTTTTACTGATCATCAGAGTCTTAAATATATCTTTACACAAAAAGAATTGAATCTAAGACAAAGAAGATGGCTTGAATTCATAAAAGATTATGATTTAGATATTGTATTGTCAGCAAAGCTAATGTGGTGCGATGCATTAAGCAGTAAATCCATGGAAATGCGGTTGGATTATTACTCAAACTCAAAGTCGAGTTGATCGAGAATTAGAGGCTCTACTGCTAGTTAGAAGATTCGGTGATGGGCATTTATCTCAATTGGCCGTCAATCAACTTTATTTGGAATCAAGCTGCAGAAACTAGATCGTGGATATCAGAAATTCATTGAACAAATCCAGATTAGTCAGAAGCAAAATTTTACTGTAGATGCAAAGGGCATTATTAGGAAGAATTCACAATTATGGATACCTGGTGATGCGGAGTTGAGACATGAAATTTTACAGGAGGCTCATCAGGAGGGATATATTATTCATCCAGGTAGTTCAAAAATGTATAAAGATTTAAAAGCAGCATTTTGGTGGACAGGTATGAAGAAAGACATAGCTGAATATATCTCTAAATGTCAAGCTTCTCAGATTGTTAAAGCTGAGCATCAAGGACTTCGATTGGATTATTACGGTCATTACCTATACAGGGAGTGTGGGAAGAAATTGCAATGGATTTTGTTATGGGATTTCTAGATCTACAAGGTCATGATAGTATATGGGTTGTTGTGGATAGATTGACCAAGTCAGCTCATTTCTTACTATGAAAGCAGGATTAGTTGATAAATTGTCCGATTATATGTTAAAGAAATTATAAGATTTCATGGTGTACCAAAAGTGATCATCTCGAGATGGTAGATTTACTTCAGTTATGGAAAGGAATTGAGAGAGCTTGGGCACAGTTACACTTAAGTCTGACTTTTCATCCAGGTGATGGACAATCGAGAACAATTCAAGTCTAGAAGATTTGTTGAGACTATGTGTTTTAGATTTTGGAGGTAACTGGGAAGATCATACTCTCTTCATTGTCGAGAGGTGTAGAAACCTATGCAATTATAAATGACATTTCTAGAAAATGATTTGATATAGGCGAGGCGAAATGATTTAATGAAAATTACGCTCCTTGACATTGATACTGATATGAACCTGACTTATTACTACATATTGTTCAATTATATTGTTATATTTTCTGACCTACGGCATATTGTTACATATTTACATTCTGACCAGTTTACCGGTTTGTAAATTTTCATGTACATGCACGATTGTTTCTACTGTCTTGTACTGAGCTTATTTTAGCATTCTTATCTCACTAAGCTTTTAGCTTATGATGCTACCGTTGAAATATCCAATTAATCCCTAGTTTATTCCTAATTAATTTTGTTTTACTAATTAACGTTATTCTTTGTAGCACAGGTGCTAAGCATCTGGCCGGATTAAAGCACTCGGCAGCGTATGGCGGGATCGATCGAAGGTAATTTCATTTCCTTCCATGACCTCGGTTCCACGATCTCTGCGGCAGTCGTCTCCTCCTTTCCCTTCCCTCGTCATCGCCCCGACGGACTCCGTGTGTAGGTGACCGCACGCGAGAACGCCGCTTCCTTCCCACCGGCATCGGCGTCGGCCGATGAGCTCTCTGTGGCCCTTGAAGCGTCTGCGGCAAAGGATTCGCGTCGGCCGGAACGCCACATCCGTGCGCCCGCTGGACTCGCCGGCTGCGCTACGCCATCGCTTAAAATGCCGCATCGTAAGTCCGTGAACGGCGGGTTGGAAAATCCGTAAGGCTGCCGGGTGAAATCTGACAACGTCGGCTGGGTTCGGATTTCTGTTCACCGATTTTGTAAATTGCTAATTTTCTTTCTCATCCCTTTTCTTCTTCCTTCCGTATTGAAATGCATGATATGCGTGAAATGCATGATTGGGAAGTTCCAAAATCGGTCTTGGCTGCTAGGTGAGTTGTAGAATTATTGTGTATTAAAATGGGGATTTAGGATTGACATTGTTTGTTAATTTTAGTTTGTTGATTGAAGCAGATAATTAATATTGGCGTTAGTAGATTACTTTGGAGTCGTACTCCAGTAAGCTTATGAGGAGATATCAATTTCAGGTAAGATTGGTGTTAATTATGAGTTTCATTTATGAGTTGCATGTATTAGAAGTATTTAGAAGAGTTATTTCATTATAGGTTGTGTACTCGAGGAGGAATCGAGGAGCACATCACGACACTGACTTAGACACTGAGGTGAGACATAATTGCTAATTTAAATTCAGTTTCTATTCTTATGTATGCCACTGTTTCTACGACTTCGTATAAATTGTATGAATGACATGTAGATATTTCTGTCATATTGAATGCAAATATAAATGTTTATTACTTGACCTTGCATAGATTAATGATTTACAATGATTACAAGCCAGCTAGTTCAACATTGATTTCATTGGGCATATAGAAATGTTTGAAAATATGTTAAATGCAGTAATGTGATAAACAGAAAATATCAAGAAAATTGTGATAGGAAGGCTATGTTACAGGAATCTGCGCAGATAGGCAAAAGTTCTGACGAGATGAGCCGTGATTAGGGGATCTTAGTATCCCCGACTCTGACATTTTGAGGTTGGGGTCGTTAGGCTGTCCAACTGGTGTCAGGGGGCTGTTGGGTAAGTAGTATGGTTCTGGCCCTGCCTTACCTTCAGCTTTAGGCCGACGGGCCGGGTGACGACCCTTTTTATATGAAGTCAAAACCTATGCAATTATAAATGACATTTCTAGAAAATGATTTGATATAGAACTGAGAACTGAAATGATTTAATGAAAATTACGCTCCTTGACATTGATCTGAGATGAACCTACGACTTATTACCTACTGACATATTGTTGTTATATTGTTATATTTTACACTCTGACATATTGTGTTGTTACATTCTGCGGCCAGCTTTGTAAATTTTCATGTACATGCACGATTGTTTCTACTGTCTTGTACTGAGCTTACTTTAGCATTCTTGTCTCACTAAGCTTTTAGCTTATGATGCTACCGTTGATAATTTCAGGAAAAGACGAGCTGGGTAGAAATTTAGTGTTTTGTTGAATTGTATAGTTTTGGGAAGCTTAAAGGCTTTTGGTATGCATTCAAATTAAATGTCTTTAGTTGCTCTGTATTTATTTCATGCTTCCAGTAATTGTGATATGAATTAAGTTAAGTAGTATATGAATTGCAAATATTTGTGATGATTTGATTAGATGCAAATTTCACTTGCTCGTTCATGATAGCAGTTGGAGCGTGTCGTGGAATCGTGTCCAATCGAGTCATCTATTCATACACTTGGTGACCTAGCATAAGGGGGTCATCTGGGGTGTGACACCCACATATGTGAATGTCATATAAGGTGATTGGTTCTAATTTTGTATGCCAAATGCCGGTACTCAAACCTACTGGGCACATATATATTCATTTTACATTTTATCTCTTAGACTTAAATCAACCTTCTACGTAAGCCCGATATATATTAACACCGCAATTAATGACGTTATCACCCAAAATTACACCATAAATCCCTAAATCACAACTCCACTACAAAAACTGAAACCATAAACTAAATTCTAGCAATACACACAACCTAATCAATTACACATGAAAAAATTAGACATTTAGGGTGCGTTTACGAAGATCGGCATTAATGTGCCCTAAGAACCTCAGAATGTGCCACCAGAAACTTCCCTATAAGGAACGAAGCCACCGGAATCATCGTCGAAAGCCAATGTTGGGTTTCACGGGCAGTCAAATGAAGAGGAAGGATGTCAAACGCGGAGGATGTGGTTGTCGGCCAAGGAAAAATGGTTCAGACGGCTGTCGGGTTGCTGTCGTCCAACGTAGCGTCGGCGGTCTGACATGGGCAGCGGTCGGACGTCGGTGATGGCTGTCGAAAGGTGGGGAGGCTGGTTGGCGAACTAGGATGCCTAGGGTGTTCGGCTCGAGTGCTCGCAGAAGAAGGCGATGGTCTCGTCTGAGGGGTTGATTATTTTATGCCCTAAGCTAGTTGCTCGTTAAGCGGGCGACTAACTAAGACGATCGTCACCCCTTAGATGGGCTAATAGCTTTAGTATAGCTGAGACAACCACCTCTGTGCTGCAAAGCCACGTGGCTGCCACGTTGTATCCAAGTTGCCCCTTAAAGGAGCGACTATACCTAAAATAAATTTTTTTTAATGATACTTATTTTGCTAATTACTTTTTAAAATATACCTATTTTAAAAATTTTGCCATATATATATATATATATATATATATATATATATATATATATATATATATATTGATCAACGGTCCAAAGATACGAAAAAATATAACAATTAAAATAAATTTAAAAATAGTAGAAATAAATAAATAAATTGGCTAGAGGTGCCTCACTCTTAAAATATAAATGTCTTGCCTAGTATATATATTACACTATTTTTATCGTTTATCATATTAAGTCTAAATGAAAATGTATTTTGTGATTGTGCATCTACGTAGTCATAATTTTGTGCTTACATGAAGATCTGGTCTCTCAAAATGTGTGGTTAATGGACCTGCAGATTTCGTTGAAGAATTTGCTATTTTGAAGTACTTGGCACATATATTTTTTGATGATCGAGATAATATCATCCAAAAATAGGGGGCAACTGATATGACCCTGAAAATTCCTCTAGTCGAAGCACGAATCTTGATGCAGCAAGTCGAGGTGAAATTGGTCGAGATCAAGCACTTAAAATATTATTGGAAACTTTGAGGCATCAGTTAAATTCTTAAAAAGCTCTCAAATATTGAGTGTTTATAGTCAAATCGAGCGTATCGACGAGCCGGTTCCAACAAGCTAAAGATCTTACAATTCTGACTTCATTTGAGCATTCAAATACACAAAATACATCATATGATCAAGGGAATCATCATGAGCCGTCCGATGGAGAGGAGTGGTTCGGATTTTGCATGTATTCTGAGGCGTCACTCCAATCTATAAATAGCTCATTCCTCATATGAGGAGGCCAAGTAAGAGGAGAGAGCTCTAAAGATCCTCAAACACAATCGCCACTCGGCGGTCGTCAACCGTAGCAGCCGTCGGTAGCCGCGTTGATCCTTGCCGTCGTCAATCCTGTTGTCTCCATCATGAGGACTACCTGATTGTTTCCTGCATTGCGGTGATTGTTCTCGTTACGCGTAATTGTTCCCTGCATTTCTACTGGTGATTGCTCCGCACAGTTCACCATCATCTGCTACTACTAGCAACTGCTACCACCTGAACGTGACTACATAGTTGTTGTTCCTTTCTCATATACAATTCTGTAATCCCGGTATCGGGAAGATCTTGTACTCTGAAATAGATACATAGTGGAAGCTTTTTGCTAGGCCGTGGTTTTCCCTCTTCCGAGATTTTTCCATTAAAATTAAGTTTTATGTTCACTCTTTAAATACTGTGTATGTCTTTGGATTTCACAACGGCTAAGTAATATTTTTATTCTATGGCCGGTTTTCTAGCATGCAACAATTATAATATACAATATTAGAGAGTTATAACTTATAATTTTAAAAATTAGAATTTATATTGAAAATTAAAGAAGAATATTAGAATTTATATTGAAAATTAGAATATTGAAAAAACTATCGACACATCAAAAAATTCACTATAAAAAAAATTGAATAGAATTCTACAAATCAGTGAAATCACTCTTCATTCAAGATTCTCTAACAATTTTCACACTTGTCATTGCGTATGGCATATACACCTCTTGGATACACAAGAAAGAAAATGAAGATAACATCACTTAAGATTACAGGAAATTATTTTAATACGGACTGATGCTTCTTAGTGTCATGAAAGTAGCATCTAAGCATTGATAGCTTTATCATTCTAGCTCTTCTGCACGTATTTTAGCACCTCAGTACTGTTGTTACAGTGCTATGGCATTAGCACCTCTATTGTTCCGGTGAAATCTCACAAATCCTAACGTCAAAGCACTAACCTTCTATCATTGAGGCATTATCTTCTCTATCTCTGTAACTAAATTCTCCATTTCTCAATGCCATGATGCTGCTACTGCAGACCGACCAGCAAAATTAAAAACTGAGTCTACGATGCTTCCTATCGGCACAGTCGAGCGCGAGCTCCACAAAATAACACACATCCCTGTTCATCAATCACGTCCCACCTAGTTATTACTCAATCACTTGTACACTTCCTCTTACCTGTGCATCATTGCTTGCATACCCGATGGAATATTATCGCTCGTCAGCCGGCTACTACTCATTCTTTGCTCATGCATTTGCACGCTACCTTCAAATTATCTTCCACATGATGTCACCTGCTCAGTTATAAACCTTTTTTTTTTTGTTTTTTTTTTTTTTTTTTGCTCAGTTATATACTTGTTGCACTCACTTATACATTTTGGTCTACACATATACCGATATTTTTTTAAATAAGATATATAGTATCCCACACATGTTAGACACATACATAAGTTTGACATACCTCTGATACTTGTAAGACAAGACTGAGAAATATCTAATTAAAATAATATTAAAAAATTAAAGAGGCATGCATATCCTAAATAATTGAATTAATATTATATAAAAATATATTTTTAAATATAGTTTGTTATATTTTAAGTTATTGTAGAGAGTTTTGAAAATTTAGAGAATAAAATTTGAGAGAAAAAGAAGAAATAATAAGATATATTTATTATAAATAATTAAAATTATAAAAAAAATTATAATTAAATTTATAAACTTTAGAATTGATAATAAATTTTATTCATTAAAATTATTAAAATATAATAAAATGAATTTATATATATATATACTAAAGTAATTAATTTAAATTTTATAATTCATTGACTTATTTTTTATTATTTTTAATATTTTATCTATTTAATTTTACATATTATTTTTAATTATTATTATAACGTCATATCTAACGTGTGCCCATATCTCGTATTTTTAAAAATAAACATCGTGTCGTGTTATATCGTGTTAGTTCTATCTAATAGTGTTCATACATCATAGGTATGCACACTTGCTATAACTTGTTTGACATCCTTTTTTTTTTCCATTATTATCCTTTTTCTTGGCATTTTTAGTAGATTCCTTTTATTTTTACTGCAATTCTTGAATTCCTTCAAGAAGCATATGAATCATACCTGCGTCACAATCAAAATGCTATTTTTGAAAAATAAAAATTCGGTCAGAATGCTTAGATAATATTAATAATATTAGATATTAGTAAAAGGCCTTATGCACCTCCTTAGTTTGGGAGAACAAACTAGTGCTGAATAATACATCTTTACAATGTGGAGTAAGTAGTAATAAAGAATTTCTCAGATGTTTTGCCGTATTATGAGGATTTTATTTTCGTAGTCTGAAGAATTCGCATGATCATTAGACTATAACTAATTATCATAAAGAACTTAATTTTAATCAAGGCTAAGAATATAGATTCTTTTAAATTGATTGTTTTAATGATTTTTTAATGCATGAGAAGATAATCCACTCTTGTGCTTTAAAGTATTTGATTTGTGATTAATAGCTCACTTAATCAAGATCATATGATTATATGATCCTTGATATGACCACGAAAATTCCATTTAGTCGAAACGAATCTTGGCGTAGAAAACAATCGATCAAGAATCAGAGATCAGCGTTTATTATCAATCGACTCTTAAACATGGAGTGGTTATAGTCAAATCGGCGTCTTGAGGCGAATCTAACAAGCCCAAGATATCATAATTTTCATTTGAGCATTCAAATACACAAAATACATCATATGATCAAGGGGATCATTTTGAGCCGTCCAGATGAAGTGGGTAATACGGGTTTTGTATGTATTCTGAGGCGTCTCTTCCTCATAAATAGCCTCTACCTCATGAGAGGAGGCCAAGCAAGAGAGAGGAGAGAGCTCTAAAGCTTGAAAATCCTCCAAGCACAATGGTACCACCACTCGATGGTTGTCAACCACCGCCGCCTGCCGCCGCCATCAGCCGCCACCGCAACTGGTTTTCTAGCACGCAACAATCCTAGAAAGTCATCAATTGGAATTTACTTAGTGGAGGAAGTTGATAACCTAATATGAAGACTCTTTTAGGAATCATAGGTACATTAGACTCTTAGAGTTGTCAATATAACTCATCATTCTCAAATAGCTTGTATACAATTCATTTGTTAAGTGAGCAAAATATGAATATTTTAAGCCCAATTTTTAAACAAATAAAACACAAACAAACATTTGTCCAACCAAATTTAGCTCATTATTGGATTGATATATATATATATATATTATTGTGGTCAGCAATTTTATTTATTTTCATTAGTTTGAAATTGACTTATGTTTGGCTCATATTCAACGTGAAAAGGTCTTTTATTGATCTAGACTTTGGAAAGCTTCGATGACAATGTCTATCTCTTCAATGTTGTCTATTTTGTGGTTATAAGATGTTCATTACTATCATTAATTTGTATTTGATCTTCTTAGTCTTAGTTGTGAACAATTTGATAAACATATTTTGACAATTTTTTTAAATTGAGTACGGTTAAAATGTGAATTAGCTAATTGAGTATTAATAAAATTAAATATATAAATTAATTAATGGTAAGCAGTACCTGCCAGAAAAGATGTGGTCACCACTAATCATGAGCGGCCGCCAATGAATGTTGCCAGATATTGAGCTAGTCCACTAATTAGCGCCCGACATATATCTTTAGGGCCGCTTCGGGACCTATCTCCTCGGTTTGCTCGATTCTCCCGAAACTCCGCTTCCACTGAACTCCGAACACCACCCACCGAGCACGGTCCTCCGCCCTCTCGAAACTTCTCGGCCGTCGCCGGCGTAGGTCTCACCGCCTGCATTGTGCTTTTTTTGTCCCGTTGCACACGACTTCTTCTAGGTATTACATTGCTATCACGATCGCACACTAAGTATAATGATAATACTTGCAATTTTATTTATCTAATACTCATAAATTTAGCTAATACTTGCAATTATATTTATGTGCATGTGAGTTTTCAAGATTTTAGGTATTTTGTCTATGGAAATGATATTAAAGATTTGTGTGGATCTACATTAGTTGGTCATATAGTAGTTGGCATGGGTTGAAAATAAGAATGATGGCTTCATCGCAATTTTGGAAGGCCTCTTTGCTTGTGTGAGGGCATGAAAGTTATCCCTGCACTTATTTTAGATTGGCATTTTGGAAAGCCTTTCATCTTCGATTTAACTTAACTTCTATCTATGCATGTTGTCTTGGAGAGTTGTTTTCTTTCTCAATTCAAGCAATTCATCATGAATGACAATTTTGTTGTGAATCTTGATATTTGAGTGAATTTAGAAAATAATTATTGTAGCATAAAATTGTAAATATAAAGCTTAGCTTGATTAGTTTTAAGTAGTTTGAATTTGAACTTCACTCAAGATTATATATTGAGTTAGGAGCTTGAATTTATTTTTATTCTGACATGCCTTTAATATATAAATCATAAAGAAGTTTTTTATTTCAAAATAAATATGTAGTAATCCTTTTTTTAACTAAGTAGTAAATTTTTATTTATAATTTATTTGTAATTTATAAGATTGTTGATGCTTCTCATGTAAGTTATTCTTCAAAAAAGCATTTGTCTATGTGGATTTCCCACTCATTATATGTGATAAGAATGTAAGGTTTGTCTTAAGATTTATTTCCCACTTTTATTTCATGTGATCCGTTATTTCTCATAATTTGCAATATGAAGCATAAAACCATAATCTTCTACTTTTCTCGACAGTACGATGGCGAGGAGCACCGCCGCCAGGACGTCGCATGACGAGTTTGGGAGGCCGTACCATCATCGAGAGGCACCTTCGAGGTTCATCCTAGTATTGTGCCTCCGCACACATCAGAGATGCCTTCACCCGAGCATCGTAGTTGAATTTTTTTGAATGTGTTACCCTTACCTTTTATTTGGATGACGCAGATTTTTTTTTTGAGCACCGTGAGGGGCATCACACTTGCTTATCAGGAGTGGCCCATTACATGCAGATTCATCGAGGCCCGGATCAGTGGTGCACGTGTGAGTCGGCTTCATCCGGTGGATCATCAATTTACCGCTTTGGTTGAGAGATGGTCTCCATGACAATACCTTTCACCTCGTAGGTGAGATGGCTACGCTCAGGGCGTGGCAATGATTCTAGGACTACATTGATGGGCCACCTATCATAGGTCCGATTGATTGGCGAGGAGAAGAGATGGGACACTTGGCACGATTCTGATGATTTGTTAGGGCGACACTCATTACAGCGTGATGTATGATCCGTCGATCCGCATATCAATTGACATTCGGATGGGCGGGCACATGCGGAACATGCATGCCACTAAGGTGGCTTTGGACTTTACGAGTCATATGATAGGTAAGCGAGGAGTTCTTCGACACGTCGCGAGCTTATATTTTATTTCGATTGGCGCTTCTACGCGATACTTGTTGAGGTCCACCGGTATTTACCACACACGGAGGATGCGGATTCTTTTAGCATGATGTCTATAGGTGGAGCAATTTTGGCTCATCTCTGAGGGGCGCGAGTCGTGACCAACATGGTAGGTTGGTTGCTTTTCACCTTGATTTGGGCTTGGGAGCATATTCATGTGGGTAGGCCGACTTTACATGTGCCATATCCTGCAGAGCTTGCTGGTCTCAGCGTTGGTTTGAGGTATGTGTTGTTAACTACACTTTCAAATTATGCAGCTTATATATATGTTTAAACTATTTTACGTTGCGGGTGGAATGAAGTATGTTCGCCAACGATAGCGAATGTTGCGATTAAGAAATGAGCTAGATAACTACGGCAAACACAGTTGGATCTGCGGTTAACACTTTAGTCTAAATAAGCGTAATGTAGATTATGTTTTAACATAATTTTATCATGCGATGTAGGTGATCAGGAGCCGTCATGTGGCGAGATCGCATCCATTCGGTCGTATACTCTATAGGCTCGACATATGGTTAGCACGAGTCCCTCTTATCACCATTTGGAAGAGGTTGGAGTGGTATTTACCAGAAGAGTCTTTGCGCCATACTTATTCCCAGTAGATGTAGCCCCAGTTGACCCTAGTTTCAAAAGGGTCGATGGTGGGTAAAGCGGTCTGGGGTTGATTACCAGTCACATATTGCTTCTTGGGAGAAGGGATTGCCTCGTCGAGGGCCTAGATGAGGACTGGGCGGAAACTGTATCGGTACATGCGCTGGTTTAGATCGTGGGCTTCTTTGTACTACTGGCCGCCCCGATAGATCCTCCGACCACTTACTTTGGTGGAAGCGTCTTTATGTAAGTTATGATATAAGTTAATATTCAATATTTTTGTAAGTGATAATTTTACATTCTATTTTTTTTTGTGTGGATCATATCGCGGCACTTCGGGACATATTTATTATACTTTGTGGATGATCACCACTTTAATATAGATGCGAGATGATATGCACAATGGCGCATATTGGTGACACATATGCGGATCGGTGCGACATGTCCATCACCCATCCTGAGGTGTCGCCTCGTCGGCGGTGTCCCTTCTCTTTACGATCGGTCCCTCGTCTTCCCCCGCATATGACTCGCGTTCGCCGCACTTATATTCCCATCACGCTGAGCCTCGCATCAGAATCATGGCGTGTCGTCTCTCGCTCGCGCGGTACACACATTACTGGTGCCACCAGGCGGGTGTATCTGGTAGGGTAGTATAATCTCATTTATCCTCTGAGCACAGATGTGCGGATTATGGCATTTTATTAGTTATTTTTCTAATTTTTAGTAGTTATTGTATCTGTACATTTTTAGTTGTTACTACATGCATACCAATGAATTTTATTTATTATATTTATGTATTTAAGATTTCATGTCATGATTTTTTGAACAAGTTTTATCTTTGGATGTCCACTATCAATGCAACTCCGACTTTCCTCATTAGGGCCTTGGGACCATAGCGATAGTGTTTTTTTAAGAAACTTGAAATATGGGAGGGTGGAATTGCTTTTTCTTTCAAGTACAAATAATCTACAAACCTACAAAATTAAACAAAAATAAAATAGAGATCTGCTTTTTCTTTTACAAATGCCTATGCGCTGCCCAAGGAAAAATCTCTTTGCATCCACAAGAGACCAGCATGTTTATCAGATATTATGCATAAATCACGTCTGCTAGACATTATGGGTAACATATCATGCAAGCACAATAGAAACCACAACCATGAATCAACATTCTCTGATTCCACAACAGCAAAAGCTAGAGGAAATAACCCATTATTGTCGTTGATTCCTACGGCAGTTAATAATGTGCCACATACTTGAAATGCGAGTCTAAGCTCAACAAGTGCTGACAACTCCATCCCATTATTGAAGGTCCAAAAGCCCAAAAAAGTCTCACGAAAATATTGCGTAGTGGTAGATTGAATTAGGTACGGGTAAAGTAGTAAGCGATTGCATATAAAGAGAGTCTATAGGACTCTTCCAGTACCGAATATTGCTTTTATTGCCTTACGCCTTGCATCCCATGCTTTCATATACGAAACTTTAACATTGAATTTCGACTCCATTCTATCTATAATCTCTCTAGGTTTCAAATCAATCTGGTGCCTGATCACAGGTTTGATGTAGTACGCTATGAAATTTGAACTATCTTGCGACCGGATGAACTTCCGCATTGACACATCATGATTTTCACCAACTTTTGATATTCTCCAAGCACCCCTAATCGTCTGCCGCTACAACGCCAATTACTGGCCTTCTAGGACTATCGTCGCACACATACAACCGGTGTAGTTCTTACGGTTAGAGGTAACGCTCGAATTGAACATTATTTACTATGGACCACCCGCAATAGCAAAATTGCATATTCCATTTACTTGCAAAACACATACCTTCAAGAATGTCATTTGGAATTTCAATTTCATCATTTAGGGCAGTTTCGTCAGATGGGCCGTCAAAGTAAACATCGTTGTCCCACTGCCTTGTAGTTTTACACTTCCGGACATACTCGTTTGTGGACAACATATGACTCTCATAATATTGAAATGAGTGATTTCTCGCCAGTTATGACTTTATATTCTAAAGTAGGGCTAACCCAACCGTCATCATCACTAATACCTCGCCTCACTACTTGAGCCACTACTCATAGTCGATACTCATCTCCAACCGCAAAGACTCGTGCACATACGGTTCATCCGAGCGGTAGGCGCATCATCGCCACATAACTTATAAGTTCAAGCTAATTATCATATTAATTGTTACAAGTATAATCAAATAAATTATGACGATATACTACACGGGAATAAACTCATCGAGTCGTTGTATCCGGATGTTCTGCGATGAAATCGTGTTAGCGGTATATCTACGACTTACTACCGGATCGATGTGGATGCAATATTAACATCTTCCACTTCGACATACAACACCAACATCCGACAGGAAGCTGGCCAGTAACTTAAACGCCATCGCCGAGATGTGACGCTATAAATCCGCTACCCACTGGATAACGACCTGTTAGAGTGACTGTGTGGCGCTCTGGATCAATGTGCAAGCTTCTCATAATTCGTTGCTTCAATTCCAGTAAGGTGTTGTGACGCTGAACCTTAACTGGACGATTTTGACCTCCCACATAACTTGGACTGAATTGCTCATCGATACTCAGTTCGCCTCCATAGAAAAGAATCAATAAACAAATTCTATTCATCTTGAAAACAAGTTATATGACTAATGAGAATTTTATATGAACCGACACCTTAATTAATACTACTTTTGGCTACTTAACACTTAAATAAATTGATAAATAAAGTGATTTCTTGTGTTTACTAAGAACGGGGATGCGCTAAAAAAATGTAGAATCCACCAAAGGAAATTTTCCTCAATTGAGCCGCAAGAATCGTGGCAAAGCTAAAGTTGACTTTCAACTAAGTAAATGAGAGAGTAGTTAAACGCCGTCAAAGCGAATGCGAAAACTAAAAGTTTCTATCGACACGGACAAAAGCACAATGCAAGCTGTCGATCTATCCGAGAAGTTCCGGAGAGCTCGCGGCCGACTTTGGTCGAGTTACGAGTAGAGGTGAATCGAGCAACCGAGATAGACGGGACCGACGCCTAAAGATATGTCGGGCCGCCGCAATTAGTGGGCTACTAGCAGATGCCGTCGCAATTAATTGCGACTCATCAGCCGGGCACTCACGGCCATCTTTCACGTCGCCACGCCACGCCGAATGCGTGAACGACGGTCAGCCTTCTAATTACGTATACCTATTCTTAAATTTTTTTTCTTAATACTTAATTCACTAATTCACATTTTAACCGTACTCAATTTAAAAAAATTGCCACATATTTTTGAGCTTCGTGAAGCTTTTCATGGAGTTGTTAAGCATCTTGACTTCCCATAGCCGCTAAGAAATTAATGAATTGTTGAAGTAATAGGGTATTATTTTCTTAAAGAGGGCGAGCGACTCAAATATATTGACAATGAAGTGAGGTCGTTGTTGATTGAATATAATTATTCAACAATTCAATACTATTTATTTTATCAATTATAATAATATGATCTATAAAATATGTATAATTTCCAATCTTTTGATAAGATTCAATAATATATATATATATATATATATATATATATATATATATATATATATATATATATATATATATATTGAAAAATTCGTCAAATAGGAACAAAATTATAAAAAAACTTCTAGCAATATTGGTTTTTTTCTTTAGCTTTTTGCTTGAGGATTTATAGTTTGTTAAATTCCTAAATATTAAATTTATTGCAACGTATTCAATGGTTTTACAAGTCGCTGTTTATATATCCATTGGTTTTATCGATATAATATTTATTTTAAGTTAAATTTTCCAAAAAATATACATCAGGAAATAGAAAACTTGAAGACTCTAAAATACCATTTTCATCTGTTTTAAAATATTCGAACAGCTACACGACGTTTGTTTGTATGTTTCATTGTCATTTTTTTTTAAATTATTTTATTTTTATATGTTTATAATACAAGAAATATATTCTTAATATTTATATTTTTGTTCTTTTATTAACAATTATATGTATTTTTTATGATTATAATAATTTTATTATCATTGGTTTTCTCTAGTTAATTTTTTGTTGTGTTTTTTCTAAATTTTATGATTTTAACATCTAGAAAAATATTATTATTATTATTATTATTATTATTATTATTATTGAAAGATTTGACCAATCATAAAATTCTAGAAAGATCACATCATGTTTCTCTTACAGCATCTTTCCATTTGAACGGTGGGAGTCATAGTATAATTAATTAAAGAGAATAATAAGGACACCTCCACCTCCCTAAATGGCAAGAACAGTGAGTCATAGTTTAATTTAGTATTTAACCTTTCAAATGTATATATATATATAGCTAAAATCATGGTAGAAAATATTCGCCTTCTTTGAGTCCAAAGACACTACGATTTAAAGATAACAATAAAACTGAATTTTACAAAAACCTCAAAAGAGGGAAACCATGGCTAAAAAAAGCTTCCACTATTCTGAGATACAAGATCTTCCCGACACCGAGGTTACATAATTATATATGAGAAATGGATGTGACAATCGTTAGAATGCTAGTAGTAGCGAGATGATGGTGAACTATGCTGAAATGCAATTACTTGCAATGTATGAACAATCATGAACGCAGGAACAATCCCGTAGGAGTCATCATGGAGACCACGAGATTGACGATGGCGCGGGATCACGGTGGCCGATGATGGCGGCCATGGTTGGCCGATGCCGAGTGGCACACGATTGCTTGGAGGATCTTTAGAGCTTTCTCCTCTCTCTCGCTTGGCCTCCCTTCTCCTTCACTTGGCCTCATATGAGGAATGAGAGGCTATTTATGATTGAAGGTGGCGTCAAAATACATGCAAAACCCGCACCACCTCTCCATCTGACTCCATGATGATTCCCTTGATCATATGATGTATTTTGTACATTTGAATGCTCAAATAAAGTCGAATTGTAAGATCTTTGGCTTGAACGGATCATCGAGACGCCGATTTGACTATAAACACTCCATATTTGAGAGCTTTTAAGAATTTAACGATGTCTCAAAGTTTTCAATGATATTTTAAGGTTTGATCTCAATTTCGCTTACTTCGACAGCATCAAGATTCGTGCTTCGACTAGAGAAATTTTCAGGGTCATATCAGTTGCCCTCCTATTTTTGGATGACATTATCTCAATCATCCAAACATATATGTCAAATACTTGAAAATAGCAAATTCTTCAAAAAAAAATTTGATGATCCATTAACTACATATTTTGAGAGAACAGATCTTCATAGGAGCACAATATTATGACTACTAACGATGCGCGCAAATGCGTAGGTATGTGGTGCGAGATTTGGTTACGGACCCATCCCGGTGTGGGTCATGCCAGCGCCACGCGAGTACGCGGAGCACATGGGCACACGGCGGCGCCTGTGAAGCCGCTGTTCTGCCGGTCGCAGAGTGCCTCGGTCGGAACCGCAGCAGTATCATGGTCGAACGATGCGGTCGCTGAACTAGAGGCGGTCAGGGTCGGCTGGCCAACGAACATGGTTGGCGGGTCTGGCAAGCCTGCCTCATTACCGCAGGCTACGCTCGAGCGTCGCCAGGGGTTGCATGCCACGCCACGAAAGCTGGCGAGAGGGTCATGGTTCATGGCGGCGGTGGCGTTCGCGGCGGCATTCATGACGCGGGCGTATGGCTGGGGTCCGGTGGCGAAGTCCACCGATCGGTTTTGATTTCGCGGGCGATTTAGCTTTTACTTTTGCCTGGGGTCTATAAAACCCCTGGGTGGAGAAGACACCTTCTCTTCTTCAGAGAAGGTCGTTGAGGCCAGGCCCGTAACGATAAGGCTCCGTTTTCCTCGAAAGAGGCGCGATCCCTTATCCTGACCGCTGAGGTGATCAAGACCCGTATTCATGTAGGCCGCTTTTCTACAAAGAGGCGTGACCGGCCCTTGTCGACCGACCGGGTTTGAGGCGATCAAGACCCGTAGTTCATCTGGCGAGTTCTATTCCCTCGAAAGAGGCGTGATCTTGTCGACCGACCTGGTGATCAAGACCCGTATAATGGATCTCGCTTTTCTCGAAGAGGCGATCCCTTGTGACGACCGGTTTGGAGGCGATCAAGACCCAGTCTGGCATAAGCTCGGTTCCCTCGAAGGCGTCCGCCCTTGCCGGACCGACCGGTTTGCGTGCATCCACATAGTTCATACGCGAGCCGTTTCCCTGAAAGAAGCGCTGACTCTGTCGGACCACCGGGTTTGGAAATCAAGGCGATAACCGAGACCTGGTTGACGCGCAATGCTACGATGATATACGATGCGGCAGATAACCAGCAATGAGAAACCGACGTGATATGGTCGGCAGCAATGAGCGACGCGGCAGCCGACGGGCGCAATCCAGATAGTCATGCATTGACGCCGATAGTGAAGATTGTCAGCGATGGTTAGCGCGGACCGGATCAGCCATGGACCGGCCAGTGGTCGGCCGACGGGGGCTGCAGAAATCGGCGACGCTGTCGACGGAACGACGCTGAATTGGCGATGACCTGGTGACAATGACCGCAAAGATTGCACATATGTCGCAGTAAGCCGACGTGGGACTAAAGTGGACCGACGGGGTGGTCGCAGCGAATCGGCAACCGCATGGTAGACGAAGCGGCGATGATCGATGATGATGGTGGTGACCGCGAGGTTGCGATGAACGACGAGATGTCGGCGATGGCCGAAGTGCGACAACGTAGTGCACGGAACCGCGAGGTCGGCAACCGACGGTGGCCTGGCAATGGCAACGGGCGACGTAGCCGACGGGCGATGGCGCCAGAAGTCGGGAGATGACCGCGACAATGGTGATTTTGACCTATCCGGTTGTTTGCCGAGTGTGACTCGGCGACGCTAACTGTATGGAAGAGGTTGAATTGAATCCGCTAAGGATTTTGAGCTATCCGGTTGTTTGTCGAGTGTGACGCTAACTGTATGGAAGAGGTTGAATTGAATCCGCTGAGGATTTTGACCCATCCGAGATTTTTTGAGTGTTACCCGGCGACGTTAACCCGTGGAAGAGGTTGAATTGAATCCGGAGGATTTCGACAACCGGTTGTTGTCCGAGTGTTACCCGATGATGTTAACCTGTATGGAAGAGGTTAAATTGAATCCGCTAAGATTTTTGAGCTATCCGAGGTTGTTTGTCAGAGTGTGACTCGATGACATTAACCTGTATGGAAGAGGTTGAATTGAATCCGCTAAGGATTTTTGAGCTATCCGAGGTTGTTTGTCAGAGTGTGACTCGATGATGTTAACCCGATGACGTTAGCCTGTGTGGAAGAGGTTGAATTGAATCCGCTGAAGATTTTGACCCATCCGAGGTTGTTTGTCCGAGTGTTACCCGATGATGTTAATCTGTATGGAAGAGGTTGAATTGAATCCGAGGATTTTCACCCATCCGGTTATTTGTCGAGTTACCCGATGATGTTAACGTATGGAAGAGGTTGAAATGAATCCGAGATTTTGACCCATCCGGTTGTTTGTCGAGTGTTACCCATGATGTTAACTTGTATGGAGGTTGAATTGAATCGCCGAGATTTTGACCCATCCGGTTGTTTGTCCGGTATGCTGACGTTAACCTCGTGGAAGAGGTTGAATTGAATCCGTTGAGGATTTTAACCTATTCGTTTGTCGAGCGCACGACGCTAACTGGAAGAGATTGAATTGAATCCGCTGAGAATTTTGATTGCCCGAGGTTGTTGTCGAGTCTTTACCGACGCTTAACCCGTGGAAGAGGTTGAATCAACCGGCCGATTTTTTTGACCTATCCGGTGTCGTCGTGGTGTTACCCGGCGACGCTAACTGTATGGAAGAGGTGGGAAGTCCACCAAGGATCTTTTGACCTATCTAGGTTGTTTTCGAGTCTTTGCTCGATGACGTTAACGCGTGTGGAAGAGGTCGCAGGAAGTCCACCGGACCTTTGACCCATCCTGTTGTTTGTCGAAGTCGCTCGGCGACGCTAACTATGGAAGAGGTTGTAGAAGTCCACCAAGGACCTTTTGACCCATCCTAGGTTGTTTGTCAGAGTCTTTACTCGATGATGTTTAACCTATGTGGAAGAGGTTGAATCGAATCCGCTGAGGATTTTTGACCTATCTGAGATTGTTTGTCAGGGTGTTACCCGATGACGTTAACCTGTATGGAAGAGGTTGAATTGAATCCGCTGAGGATTTTGACCCATCCGAGGTTGTTTGTCAGAGTGTTACCCAATGACGTTAACTTGTATGGAAGAGGTCGTGGGAAGTCCACCAAGGACCTTTTGACCTAGGTTGTTTGAGTCTTTGATCGATGACGCTAACTGTGGAAGAGGTCAGAAGTCCACCAAGGGCCTTTTGACCCATCCCAGGTTGTTTGTTGAGTCTTTGCTCGATGACGCGTTAACTGGTGGAAGAGGTCGTTGGAAGTCCACCAAGGACCTTTTGACCCATCCCAGGTTGTTTGTCGAGTCTTTGCTCGATGACGCTTAACTGTATGGAAGAGGTCGATTAAAACATCCGCTTTGTGGTTGTAGCCAAAGTTGCTCCTCCTTGGTCTCATTTTTCCATGAGTATGAGTGGAAAAATATAATTTGCAAAGTTATATCTCTTCAATGTTGAAATATCCTCCAACTTTGACTTGTTTCGATAGTAATCGATTAGATGCTTAACATATTAACATGGGCGATCTTCAAGATTAAGAGTTCCCCCGCCTCGTAATCAAAGGAACAAAGTTTGATGCATCTTCATTCTTCGCCATGCTCTTTAAAAGCTTGAAATGCTCCACCTCGATGGTGGTTTTGATCTTGTTGGAAACTTGGTCATCATACAAGATGAAATAATGAGAATCGCCCACGATGGCTAAATCAACGCGCTCGGAAAACCAGGTAGAGTAAAAGTATTCCTTTAGCTTTGGGAGTCCAAAGACACATGTATTTAAAGAGAACAATAAAACTGAATTTTTATGTGAAAATCTCAAAAGAGGGAAACCACGGGCCTAGCCCAAGAAAAGCTTCCACTATGTGTCTGTTTCAGAGTACAAGATCTTCCCGACACCGGGTTACATAATATGAGAAATGGACAACAAATGTGACAACGAATCGTCGAATCAGCTTAGTAAGTAGCGATGATGGTGAACTATGCGAGCAATCACGGTGAAAATGGGGAATACCATCGCGTAAATGTGGAACAATCACGGTAAACGCAGGAACAATCCCTAGAGGAGTCATCACGAGACCGACAGAGATTGACGATGGCGAGGATCAGCGGCGGACGGCGGCGGTGGTTGACGACCGTCGAGTGGTGGCACAATTGTGCTTGGAGGATCTTTAAAGCTCTCTCATCTCTCCCGCTCCTCCTTCTCCTTCATTTGGCCTCCCTCATACGGCGAATGATTTATGATCGATGAGCTGCGGTTCTGTAGTACATGCAAAACCCGCACTACCTCTCCATCTGGACGGCTCATGATGATTCCCTTGATCATATGATGTATTTTGTACATTTGAATGCTCAAATAAAGTCGAATTGTAATATCTTTGGCTTGTTGGGCAACTCATCGAGGCCTTCGATTTGACTATAAACACTCCATATTTGAGAGCTTTTAAAATTTAACGATGTCTCAAAGTTTCCAATGATATTTTAAGTCTTGATCTCACCGGGTTTGATTAGCTTGCTTTAGGCATCAAGATTCGTTCGAGAAATTTTCAGGTCATATATATATATATATAGATAGATATATAGATAGATAGATATATAGAAGAAAATTTATTACGTAAATCTGAATATAGAAAATTACATTCAAATTTTAATAACATAGAGTTCGTTATTTTGATGTGTTTAACATCGTGCAGTTATTTTGATGTGGTGAGAAAAATATATAAATGATTTAGTTTTGACTTATGAATAATGATATTTTAAAGGAAGGAAGATTTATATGCATGGTACACAATTCTTACGTATTTATATATCTGACACTTAAAGTTAAATACTTATCTATCTGACTCTTTCTTATATTTAAAAAAGTCGTATTTCACTTTTTTAAAAGTGAGCGATAATGATATTTTTAATGTGATGCTGAAAATTGGGTGTTATATATATATAAATTGAAGTTTAAATGTTAAATATGTGAATACATAATAATAATAATAATAATAATAATAATAATAATAATAATAATAATAATAATAATAATAATAATAATTGAGTAGTATGTATGTAAATCAAGAAGATTTACATACAAATCACATTTATTATGTATTTACATATTTAAAGGAAGGAGAGTGCCAAGAATTCCAGACAAGTTAAAAGACAATTATTTTATAGTGATTCCATTTTCTGGTGTTATGGTAAGTAAGAAGACTGATTCTACAGAGTCAATCCAAAGCAGACAGTGAAATAAATAGGAACCGATTGCTCTTTATACTGAATCAGTCACATGTGATTATGTGAAAGGTTTGAAAGTCGAAGCATCTCAACAGTAGTATTGATTTCATCCTTTGGTTTTGTTAAGTAAGATGACTGATTCTATATAATCAGTACACAAATGAGTAGGAATCAGCTATTTTTATACTGAGCTCAAACCTTACTCAGAATCAGTCACATGTGATTGGATTGATGTGGGACTGCAAATGAAGCGTTCAACAAGTTACTTTCTGCTCGGTTAGAGCTCGTTCATGTTCGTTCGATTAGTTAATTGAACTAGCTTGAACACTTTCTTAAATACTCAATTGCTAAATGAACAAGCTAGAACAACTTATTGTTCAGTTCATTTATGTTTGTGGACATATAAAGCTTGCGAACAAGCTCTTTATGGACCTCGATTACGGCCAATTAAGGCTCGATTAAAGCTTATTTATAAATAGTATCATTTATATTTCTCAACACGTTGCTCGAGAATAAGTTCAATTAAGATTGTTTATTTCATTAAGCGAGCTACTTGTTAACAAGCTCGATAAGCCCAATCTGAGTCGAGCTTGCGAACAAACTCGAGTTGAGCTCGAACAATATTTTTTTTAAAAGAGCTCGAGCTTGAACACCATTCTAAAAACTCGAATCGAGCTCGAGCTCAATAATGATGAACGAGACTAGAACAAGCTCATACTCAGCTCGGCTCAGCTCGTTTGTAACCCTAGATTGATGACCGAGTTGATCAAGAGTTTCTATTTTATCGTTAGATAAAGGCCCCTTTTCCAACTTGCATTAATTTATGTTATGGTTAGATTTTGGTGCCCAAACCTCCTTATCTTTGTTTAGAAGCATATGTTTTAAGTTAATACAATAAAAGAGTAGAAAATATATTCATTTGATGATTAAATATGAATGATATAAGTATAAATTTGTACGGTTCCTTGTGTGCTATCATAACAACAACAATGAAGAGATAAGCCAAGCCGAGGCGAACACACTGTGAATTAAATTTGACTTAATCATATTATGAGTTTTTATGTTCGTCTTCAAATCCAGTGAAGTTTTCATAAATATATTTGTACTTAACTTTTTTCATAATTGAACTTAGCTTGCATGGATAAATTAATTGAGTGCTTAATAGTACTAATAAATAAGCTAAAATTTTGAAAGAATGCATGGTTTCTCATATCAATAACTTTTACGACCACATTAAGAGTCCGTTTTATGTAATTGTAGCTTTTGAAAAGATGGTTATAAAGTCTTGTGGAGAAAGCGACTTTTAAAAAAATGTTAATACAAATATTTTTCTTTTAAAAAATTCAAAAAATAACTTTTGACATCCACACACCATCTCTTATTCTCAAAATAGTTTTTCACCATAAAACTTTTTGAAAAGTAACCAAAAAACTAGTAATCAAACAGGCTGTTTTTTCTTTCATTCAAAAAAAAAATAAAACATAAAACTATCACAAACGCGCACCCTAAGTACAACATCTGCTAGAGTAATAGGTTTGAGTGTTAAAAGAATGTGAGGATTAGAATCTATATATACTGATTGTAAATCAAGAGCTAAAGGATTATATATAAATTATCTAAATCTTGAGATGACACATTAAACTTATAATATTTAATATTATTCAATTTTTACAAGCATTTGATATATGCGATGCTTAGTTTAGAACCGTTTTAAAAGTACATTTTTTTTTTAATTTTTTAATGAGAAAGAACAAATAGAGTTATTATTTCTAATAAAGCAAACTTTTGACATGAATAGTTGAGAGTTACACAAGAAATAAACTAATAGGAGGCAAGTGATTCATTGACTAAAATTTTAGAACTAGCATAAGTTATGAATCAATAAATAAGTCATATAGAAAATTATATAATATTAATGAAATAAGAATATTAGCATTTTTCAATTATAGGTAATTAACAAAAAAGAATATTAATGAAATAAGAATATTTGCTAGTTGTTTCTAATAAATTAGAGATGAATACTGCTTTGTATAAACTTCTATATTTTATGTTCTCCCACATAAACTGGATTAAGGTCTTTTGCTACTTGGCTTATATAGCTCTTATTCATATAAAAATAAATTTGAAATTTGGTCAAAAAAAGCATCCTATTGTTTTATTCTATTTGAATTTGGAAGGGAGTTTATTGTTTCCTTCAACCTGGTTTTCTATTTCCACCAATCTTCTTTGTGGAATGTCTACTATTTTTGAAACATTGGAAACTATTTCATAAGAAAAAGGAACAGATTCTGTAGAATTTTTCTGAAGGTTTGAGGATCTCTCTCTCTCTCTCTCTCTCTCTCGAGAGAGAGAGAGAGAGAGAGAGAGAGAGAGAAGAGAAAACTTGGCTTATTATACGGATTTTTGCGCTAGCTAAAATGCTAAGGATACAAAGGAATCGTTGTATTTATAATACATAGTACTGTTTGTTAGTTTTTATTTTATATGGCTTAAATCTTATATAAATGTGATTAATTTTGATTCACCTCCATTTTTTAATTCTTAACTACAACATCGGTTAAAACAGCCATGTTTTTAGTTGCAGCTGTTTAAAAACTGCTGCAATACTTCAGTAATTACCTTCCACTTTGAAGGCTTTAAACAGCTGTTATGGTGACCGGTGGGAAAAAATTGAGCGGCAATCTAAACAGCAGTTATTTAACTGCTACTGTAAAATTTTGCCTCGTCACTTCAATTTTAGTAGTGATAACTGAGTTTATGGTCTTGTTTGTTTCAGCTTTTAGTCTGCATTGTATTTTTTAAAACGGCGTTTATAAATTTTAAAATACGTTTGAATTTTCTGCACTTTTTACAAAAAGTTATTTTCCTCTCTTTATAAAAAATTGTTTATATAGGACGTTTTAAAGTAGTTTTAAAACCTACTTCAAAATAAACTTTTTTAAAAGTAAAAGCTTATCCAAATGAAACTTATATATAAAAAAAATTATAGAATAGGGAGTATATATATATATATATATATATATATATATATATATATTATAAATTTGACCAAAAGATATCCTTTCTAGCATCTTCCTCAATAATACTAGTTAAGTTACTAAATAATATAAATTATTTACTTATCTAAACTCTAATTATGTTCCATAGGGGCCTACATGTGCCTAATTAATTAAAGTATACCTGCCATTTTGGGAGGCCATAGTTATCTGTAAAAATAATTACAAAATTATTATAATTTTTTAAAATTATAAATATTATTAAATTTTTTAGTTCTAAAAAAAATCAAATTATAGATTTTTACATCTATCACATTTTAATATATCTAATTATAAAAAAAACTCTTTATTATATATTTTTTTATTTATCAAGTGTAAATGTGATAACTATTTTGAAAATAAAATTGTAAGAAAAATTTATTCTTGATGAATTCTACTTATAAAGCTAAAAATTAACTTTGTGGGACCTTTTACTTATTTTTCAATGAAAATGCTTTTTCATATATATAAAAGTTTGAAACATATAGTTTATTTTATATCTTTTTAGCTAAATAATAGCATTTATTTTCACCTATTTTATATCTCAAGAAATTAATTTAAAGTAATTTCGTATTTATTTTAATTTTTTTATTATTAAAAATAGATGAATGATATAAAATATATGAAAAAAATTTTATTTTCTCTTTATTATAATTTTTAAAACAATTCTTTAAGAAATCAATCTTTATCTTTAATTTCAACTTTCTAAATCAAAAATTTGTAATAAATAAGTTTATGTAATATAATAAGAAAGTCAAGGAGAATTAAAAATAAAAATCATTATCACACTCAAAACACTCTCTCTCTCTCTCTATATATAGAGAGAGAGAGAGAGAGAGAGAGAGAAGTAACAGCAGAAGTAACACATGTCATCTTAATAAAGAATACAACTTAATTATTATGCTTAAGGCAGCCACCATCCCAATAACAAGTCCTCATCATCAATAGTTACTCAAATAATTTTCATTTCAACAATTATAAAAATAAAAATATATAGAAAAAAATGTCCAAATCTATATATATATAGATGATATTAAAAATCGAAAGATATTATGTTTTAGAAGTTGTATAGGTAATGATATGGCTCTCAAAATACCTGGTAATTGACTGAAAGCGATATGATTTTGAGTCAAACCGTCGAGATCAAATTAAAATATCAGAATCTTTGGGACATCAATTAAATCCCAAAATAGCTCTCAAATATGGAATGTTTATATAGTCAAATCGAAGCGTCTGGGATCTAATGAGCCTAAGATCTCATTCATTTGGGCATCCAAATTCTCAAAATACATCAAATGATCAAGGAATCATCACGAGCCGTCCGTCGAGGGAGTGAAGTTACAAGCCCTCCCATTTATAAAGCCTTCATTCCTCCTGAAGGGGTCAAGTAAAGAAAGAATGAAATAATTAAAGAGGAGGTGCAGAAGCAGAAGGAAGAAGAAAAGAAGAAGAGGAGGAAAGAAAGCTGAAATAAGTAAAGAAAAGGTGCCCGAAAGGAAGAAAAGGAAGAGTCAGCAAGAAAGAAGAGAAAGAAGAGAAGAAAAAAGTCAAGGAAGAAAGAAGAGGCAAGTAAAAGAAGAAGAGAGAGCAAGGAAGAAAAAGGAAGAGTCCAAGCAAGGAAAAAAAAAGGAAGAGTCAAGCAAGGGAAGAGGAAGAGTCCAAGGAAGAAAGGAAGAAAAGGAAGAGTCGAGGAAGAGGAAAAGCCAGTGAAGAGGAAGAGAGCTTTGAAGCTTGAAGATCCTCAAACAAGATCGCAAACAAGATCGCACTCGCTCGACATCAACCACCACCACCACCACCGTCGTCACTAATTGTCTATGTATCCAGATCTCCACCATCTGTAATTACAATTCTGTCATCGTTATTCTCATATTCCTCTCACAATTCAATCCGTTATTAGGGACTTTGTACTCAAACGATACATAGTGGAAGCTTTTTTCGCTAGTCCGTGGTTTTCCCTCTTTCGAGGTTTTCCACGCTAAAAATTAAAGTGTCTCTGTTCTCTTTAATTCTGTGTGACTAATCGACAAGCTAGGCTAAACTTTCACTCTACCGCGACTGGTTTTCTAGCATGCAACAGGTAATACGATTAATAAAAACCAATTTATTAATGTAAGAAACCTTAAACAGAGCTTAAAAAAATATCTGAAAGTCTTCATATTAGCTTTACTCAGCCATTTGTGGGCTGAAAAGAGAAAGAAAACAACTGAATCGTCAGACTGCCCAACTAATCTTCCACTAAAACCTAAAACTAAACCTTCAAAAGCTACAGAATCAGATGAAGAATAAGAGCAGTAATACACGAAATATTTCACAATGATGCACTAAAGGTTTTTTTTTTTTACAAAATTAATTTAGGTTGCCAACATATGATGCTGAAAAATAAATTAAATTTTAAATAATATTTTTCATAATGATCATCTCTCTCTCTCTCTCTCTCTCTCTCTCTCTCTCTAAAAAAATATTTTGATTATCATCAACCATCATACATCAGGATCTCATTCAATCAATTGGAATCTGTATGAGAGTCATCAACTCTTAAAATTTATTTGATCGTAATAAGAAAATATTATGACTCATTAAAACTATAAATCTTATGAACCACACAGTCACGAAAAATAATTATAACTGAAGCTTTCTATTGAAGAAGACGAAATATGAAACAAACAATCATCTAACTCAAAAACATAAGATAATGAATAAGACAAACTATTTGAATATTATATTGATGCTCTACAATTAATTCATAGGTTGTTGGGATTTATTTAATTTCGTTTGCATTCATTCAATTCAAACAAAATCTAATAGTCAATCTAAGATTGATGTGAAGGACATATGAAGCATGGTAGTTTTGGGAGCCTTTGGCAGTTAAGATAAATTTTGAATAATTATTTTTTTAAAGATGAATAAAATTTTCTTATACTATGAAGAGGAGATTAAAAAATGATGCCCAATAGAATAAAAGATTGAAAGTATGAATAAACATGTTGACATCCACTATGTGTTATGTCAGTCAGTTCCAAGTAAAATTCGGAGACTTTGGAAGTAACAGACACATCGAGGCTCATTCTGGATGTCAAAATAGTCGAAACGACCTCCGATCGGCGAATGGACTTCGCCGTTGCGTTCAGAACGTCGAAATTGATCAAATTATAAATATTACAAAATCTAACGATCGATTAAGCCCCGAGTTCTTAATATGTCAGCGATATATGGTCGAGAAGTTGTGCGATGACCAAACGCTTCGTTCGTGGCGGTATTTGAAACATTGAAAACTATCAAATGATACTGTTCGCGCTCAATTCAGACGAGTCTGTGCAAATGTCGAATGATTTAAGTGACAGCGTACAAATTGAGGATGAAATGCGGGCGTCACCAACCAAATGATCTCCGTCGACGAATGGACTTGGCCATCCTCAAAATGTCGGCGGTAATATAAATATTGCGTAACTGATCAACGATCAAGCGCTGAGTCGTCAATGCGTCGCACATATCAAAATCGGGAGTCCACGCTAAATTCATGAACGATTGCGTCGTTAGCAACGTCAAAATCGCAGTAGACTATTCTCACTTAATTTGGATGAGTTTGTACAAAAATCAAGTGAGTGAAAGCGGTGTGGCTTTGGTAATTAATTCGATTGTGGCAACGTAGGCAAACGGCTACGATGTAAAGCGGGTGTTGTTGCGTTCGGAATAATGGAATAACCATAGATTGATATATATATATATATATATATATATATATATTGATCATATAATTTTTCGGCATAAAATTCACATTAAATTCATTTAATCCATTTAAAAATCAATTTAAAAATAAACCTAACCTAAATCCCTCTCCAAGCAAACCCGAACCGGTTCTCCCTCTTCGGTAGACCACCCAAGCCGCACGCGAGTTCCTCTTCACGCGTTCGGATCGCACGAAGCCGAGTGCACGATTCCCCCTTTCGAACGATCGGAGCTCCCCTCTCAAGCGCAAGTCGACGCACAACTGCTCCCTCCCTTCTCCAAACTGATCTGGCTCTCCTTCTCCAAATCGAACGGCTGCCCCTCTTCCTCCCTCATTCGGTTTCCTCTTCCCAATCCAAAAATTCTCCTCCCTCAAGCAAACCGAAAAAAAAAAGGTAAAACCCTTTCTTTCTTCCTTCCTTCTTCCTCTTCTCCCTTCTTCTTCCTCTTTCCCTTCTTTCCTTTCCATCTTCTTCCATTTCTTTCTCCAAACCTAAATCTACAGATTTTTTTTTCCTTTTTTTCTTCTTTCTTCTTCATCTTCTTTCTTTCCCCTTCAAAAATCAAAACCGAAATTTCATCTTACATTTCCTCTCATTTCTCAATCCAAAAATTCTCTCGTTTCCACAAAAACGAATTTCTCCACTTCATTTCTTCCTCTTTTCTTCCAAAATCGAAAATGCCCCCTTTTTTTCAAATCTGAATTTGCGGGGAAGAACACCGTCATGAGGCGGGTTCTTCTCACGATTTCTGGCGTAGCCCTTCTTGCATTATACTTCCAATCTTTGCCTCGCTGCAACCGAAGAAGCAACACCATCATGAGGCGGGCTTCTTTCGGTTTTTGGCTTCACCTCCTTCTGATACCTCTCAATTTTCACGCATGAGAAGCAACACCATCATAGGCGGGTCTTCTTTTCGGCGTCGCTCATTTCATTATCTCACAATTTTCACCTCGCTGTCGAATGCTCGCCGTAAAGGCGGTTCTTCTTTTCGGTCGCGCTCCTTGCATTACACTTCAAATCCCACCTGGGGGAAGAACACGTCGTAAGGCGGGTTCTTCTCTTGGTTTTTCTTTAACCGTTCCTTCTTGTCATTCTGTATGTAGAAAAATGAGTCAAAATATGTGGGATGTATGAATGTAGATATATACACACGCTTGTGTTTTTCAGTTTGAAGGTATCGTCGTCTTCGTGAGGGCTATACGAGATGAAAATTGGCTGCGGTGTCGAAGACGCTCATCTTCGTGAGGGTATCCTAAACCAACATTCGTTAGATGTCTCACTGAAATCTTTGCCAAAATTTTGTAATTTTTGACTTAGAAAAAAATGAAATGAATCATTTACCTTTGCATTTCTCTTCTGCTTCAAGACCTTGCTAATCCCATGAGGGCATAGCGAGTGTGAAAACGACTATACGTCCTGAACACCACTCATTTCGTCGTGAGGCTGCAAAGCCAAGCTAACACTCTGACTCTGCGATGGGGATGTCGCCGAGGTCGCAAATTATCAAATCTTTTGACTTAGGAAAAAATGAAGAGAGCTTAAGTAAGGAAACCTACACTAAATTTAAACTAAAATCTCAAACAAAAAAAAAAGGGAAAGTAAAATGATATACAACAAACACAAAAGTAAAACAAAAAAAAGAGAGGAAAAGCATTTACAAAACCTATTTAAGCAAGTTGAAAACCTTCCCAAAGTCTAATTAAAATCCTTCCCCTCTCCGTCTAAATTAAGTTCTCTTTTCTTGAAAATTCCTCAAAATTAAACAAGCCTTAATTGGAATTTGGGAGACTAATACTAAACTCATAAACTTATAATAAACTAAAGTCTATAAAATTTAATATAGTTAATGATGAATCCAAATTGAGTTTAATAACTCTTATCTGAATATGAAGGTGATTACTTATGCTATAATAAACATGAATAGAGCGATAAAACTAAAATCGGCATAACTTATCGGTTATGTATATTGATAATCAAGTTAGAATTACAAAAACTCAACAAAGTGCAGTAATGTTTTAAACTACAATCTAAATCAAAATACCTTTCTTGTCTGTAATTCTTTATACAAGCACATGAAGCGATACTAAATCAAAATCTACAAAAATCATAGCTTTCAAAAATTAATGAACTTTATTCTAATTATGATTTTAAAATCAATGATTTCACTAATTAGATAAAATTAACTAAGCTATAAACACCTGCATATGCTCGGACATAGAGATTTCAAGTGCAAATTTTAATATCTGAAAAGGCTGCGCAGGCTAAGTTGGAATTAAATGAAAATATGAAATTAATCTCATAAGTAAGAAATAAACACTACATAAAGTCTTAAATACACCATGGACCGACCTCGTTTTGCTTAAATTTAAGTATGAGGATGTTGTGTGGGTTGCTTCGGTGTAATCTTAGAGGCGGGTCAGGATCAACAAAACAAAATCTATAATAAGAGTTTCAAATCGGTGAAATATCGGCCGATTACGTGGGGTGTGGCGAATCTAATCATTAGCATCTAAGCGAGTTGGAGATCTAAAGCTCTTAAACATATTCAAATTAATCAAATTTTTAAATCAAATTAACTCAAATTAAGTAGCATATGGCTTGCTTAAATAAAACTTTATCATTAAAACTTAAATCAAACTCAATCCATCCACCTTCATGATTATTTATCGGGGTGACAAATTAAGAAAACTTCTAGCTTCATGAAAGGATTGATGTCAAATCAAGTGTTACTGTATGTTCTCTCTCAATCTCTTTGTCGGTAAGGACATGGCTCGTGTCCTTTGGTATTGTGGCTTAAGTAGGCTCCACATATGAGCGATTTACAACGAGTCCTCGATCGGTGGTTTTGGCCATCGGGGCTCCATTACGTTTACGATCGCGATCAGCAGGTATGCTCATAATGGCTCTACCCTTTGTGTTGTGAATCATAGGGTATACTTGATAGAGAAAATAGCCCTCTATCAGCTAAGGTAGACTTAAGACTATATTCTCAGACAAACACCACCCATGTAATACATAAAATTTCTTGGATGGCGTAACCCATGTATTCGATGAGGATCCTTACGTCGGTTGGGTCACTTCCTCTGACTAAGTAAACTAAGGACCACGACAGCCCGGAATAATGGAACCATGAGATCTAGATCGGTTACGCCATCATTCCCCCAACCATCTGGTTTAAGCTGAAATGATGAATTTTATAATCTAAATTTGGAAACTCCATATCTTTCTTTACTTATCATTAGCATTAATAATCAACTTAATCGAAAGTTCTCTCTCATGGAGGGTAATTAACTATAGGGCTTTATATAAGAAACTTGGAACTATATCTAAAGTCCTCAAATGAGGATGAAATCTCCTGGGTAGTGTCTTATCTATTCCATCTTCGAAAATTACATCGACGCTTTAAATCATACTCTCTTCAATTCATATTGTCGAGGTCGTGGTTTTTTGAAGCCCACATTTCTATCTTGCAAGGGATTTCTATTGTACCTCGAGAATGTGGTCGTGCATACTTTTTTTCAGTATACTATTAATTAGGGCATTGGTCTTTCACCGCTTAAGTTAGTGAGTTTGTATGCCCCTCTTACACTTTTTTTAATGACAAGAGGACCCTCCCAAATGCTCAAATTTATCTCATGGTGAGGATTAATTAGTCTTCTCAATACTAGAACCATTTCTCCTTCTTAAAATGTTCAAGGACGCCAGTGGTCGAATGTTTTGGACATCATCGCTTGTAGACTTATAAATTTCATTGAACTTAGAGCTCTTTGCTCTTCCATAGATGACATTCTCATCTTGAGTGAGATTGTGTTGAATCGCTCATAATGAAAGTAATTCAATTTCAAGTGGCAAGACTACTTGACTTCAAATACTTTAGCATAAGAGTGGATTTTATGAGTATAGTTGATGTCATGTTGTTGTCTTTCGTAAGGGAATTTTACTTCAAGATTTTGGCCTCCAAATTTGCTCACCTATTTGTCGGGACCTTTCGATGGTGAATTCTTGAACCTATGGTCCAAGTGTCACGCCTCGATACTCACCGTGCGAGACTTGAATTAGTAGACATCTTGTCGGGGTTATAGGAGGAGATCTCCTTAAAGGAGCAACTCTAGCCTCCTTAATAACAAGACTTTGATATTTTTTTTCATCAATCATTTCTTCTTAGCAACTTTGAGGACCCGATGCACTTTTGCATATATAGTTTCAAGTTTTCTCACTGGATAAGCTAGAACCTGATGTTATCATGTCCAGAATGACTATTTGATTTGACCAGTAGAGTTGTTTCTCTTTACTCATCTTAGGCTATCAAACCTGTTATGAGTTGGAACACTTTCTTCTAGTTCCATTGCTGGTTGTACAACTTTCTTCTTGAACAATAGTTGTTAAGTGTGCATTTTAGCATTTCTTTTTCTTCGTTGTCTCTAGGTTAGCTTGCTTCTAGATAAAAAAGCTTTTGTGCTGCTATTTCTTCTTGAGGCTTCGACCTCCATATTTATTTATTTTTCTATCGGGACCTTTCGGTAGCGGATTTCTGAATATGTGGTTCAAGTGTCACGCCCCAATGTTCACCGTGTAGAAATTGCTTAGAACGATCTTGAGTTCTTACTTCCAATGATGGTAGTTTATGTAGTAGAGCATTCTTGGCTTCTCTAATAATTAGCCTTTGATACCTCTTCTTCATAAGATCTTTTTCTTGACAACCTTCGTGACTTTATGCACTCAGTAGATAAATTTAGGTGGGTTCTTCAAGATTTGAGTCAGGTTGAGCCGAAGACTATTTAACATCACCTAGAAATTCCTTTTCACCAACTTGAGATTTTCAAACTTATTGTAAGTGGGAAAATACTCTCTTCCAAGTCGCATGGCTAGTGACTCAGCAAAGAACTGAGCTCACGATTTAGCATTTTTTTGTCTTCTACTCAATTTTTCAAGAAGAAGAAATGACCTTCCTAGTGTGAAAGGTTCACCGGCGAGTGGTCGATTCACAAGAATGATTGAAACTTTCTGCCAGTGAAGGTTCTTTTCATGACTGGCACCTTAGAACGACCCAATCTTTCGAATACAAATGCTCTCTTTCGAGGAACTTCAATAGTAGTAATAGTTATTTCAATTGTCCTCCTTCCCTGCATAGGTTGGTGTGTACAATATGTAGACACTTCAAGTAGATGATTATTTACAGTAGTAATAGCTGGGAAGTTTGCACTACCAAATTAGATGGTAGCTTCAGTATCTCCAGTAATGATTACGACATTAGTCGGGGATTATGGCTCTGCGACGCATGATGAATGATATGTTAAGATTCATCGATATAGAGAACAGATTCATCATAATGAGATGACTAATTTAACTTTAATTTCAATGATAATTGATTTTCAATTTTAATTTTATCATGTTTCACCGCTACTATAACTCAAATTGACTAACCAAAGATGGAAAGAGAATCCTTTCCCCAACGTCACCGAAATCTATGAGCTCCAAAAAATTTGTACCATCTCACAATATGAATTGAAGAGAGTATGATTTAAAGCATCGTGTAATTTTCGTAAGGATGGAATAGTAGATAAGACACTACCTAAATTTCATCCTCATTTGTGAAGACTTTAGATCTGTTCCGTTATCTATAAACAAGCCACATAGTTATCCCTCCAAGTGAGAGAGAACATTTGATTAAGGCTAGTCATTATATAATGTGTATAGTAGAAGATATGGAGTTTGAATTTAGATATGAAATGCATCATTTCAACTTAAACTTAAACCGGTTGGGGAATGATGGCGTGATCTAGATCCCATGGTTTCGTCATCCAGGCATCCTTGTCTAGTCTTGAGGAGGTAGTCAACCGATAAGGATCCTCATCAACAAAATATGGGTTACGCCATCCAAGAAATTCTTATAAATCTAGGGTGTTTTAAAGGAGGCTTAAGTCTACCTTTAGAGGGTTTTGCCTTCAAGAATACCCTATGATTCACAACTCAAAGGGCAAAGCCAGGAGCATATGAGCTACTGATGATCGTAATATAATGGAGCTGATTGGTCACCACCCGTCGAGGACTCTAGTTGTAACTACTTCATCTTGGAGCCCACTAAGCCATGATGAGGACATGGGCCACTTCATCGACAAGAGATTGATTGAGAGTGAGAACACTTGATTTGACATTAGCTCCTTTGTGAGTTTTCTTAATTTATCACCCTGACAAATAATTACGTAAGGTGGATGGATTGAGTTTGATTTAAGTTTTAATGATAAAGTTTCATTTAGATTTTACTACTTAATTTGAGTTAATTTGATTTAAAAAATTGATTAATTTGAATATATTTAAGAGCTTTAGATCTTCAACTCTTTGATGCTAATAGAGGATTAGATCTATCACCGAAAAAAATTAATTTCTATATTTCGATTTGAAACTCTTATTATAAGTTTTAGGTTTTGTTGTTGACTCTAGACTGAAGTAAGCGCATCCTCAAACACTTGAATTTAAGCACTGTAAGGCCATGCGGGTGTATTTAAGACTTTATATAGTGTTTATTTCTTAATTATGAAATTGATTTCAAATTTTCATTTAATTCCAACTTAGCCTGCCTTTTCAGACATTAAAATTTGCACTTGAAATCTCTATGTCTGAGCACATGCAGGTGTTTATAGCTTAGCTAATTTTATCTAATTAGTGAAATCATTAATTTTGAAAATCGTAATTAGAATAAATTCCTTAATTTTTTATTGAAGGAAGCCCTGTGTTTTTTTTTTAGATTTTGATTTAGTATCGTCTTCTCTTGTACAAAGAATTGCGATCAGTAGCAATTTTGGAGCCCATTTCGGCCAATTCATTGGGGAAAGGATTCTCTTTTCATCTTTGGTTAGTCAAATTTGAGCTATAGTAGCAGTGGAGCATGATAAAAATTAAAATTGAAAATCAATTATCATTAAAATTAAAGTTAAATTAGTCATCTCATTATGATTAATCTGCTTGTTCTCTATATCGATGAATCTTCAGAACATATCATTCATCATGCAGCCAGGTCACAGAGCTAATATCCGTATGACTAATGTTGTAATCAATACTGGAGATATTGAAGCTACCATCCAATTTGGTAGTGCAAACTTTCCGTATTACTACGAAATAATCTTATACTTCAAGCGCATATTGTACACCAACCTGCGGGAAAAGAGGACAATTGAAATGGCTACTCGCATCGAGGTTCCTCCAAAGAGAGCCTTTGTATTCAAAGATTGGGTCGCTCTAAGGTTCCTCATGAAAAGAACTATCACAACAAAAGTTTCAATCATGCATGTGAATGACCACTCGGTTGAACCTTTTGCACTAGGAAGGCATAATGCTGAAGACTCCTCTTCTGGAGGAAAATTGGGTAGAAGATAAAAAATGCTAAATTTTGAGCTCAGTAGTTGCTGCCTGTGTCACTAGCCATGCGACCAGACTTGATACCAGAAGCGAGTGTTCCCACTCACAACAAGTTTGAAAATCTCAAGTTGGTAAAAAGGAATAGCTCTACTAATGATGTTAAACAATCTTTCTGGGCTCAACAGCCGCCATCTCAAACCTTGCAGAAGAAATAACCTAAAATTTTATTTGGTTGAGTGCTTAAAGTCCTGAAGGTTGTCAAGAAAAAAAGATCTTATGAAGAAGAGGTATCAAAAGCCAATTATCAGAGAAGCCAAGAATGCTCCATTATAGAAACTACCATCATTGGTAGTAAGAACTCAAGATCATCCTAAGCAATTCCTACACAGTGAACATTGGGTGACACTATATATCGTGGATCCTCTCGAAAGGTCCCGGTAGAAAGAAAAATAAATATGGAGACCAAAGCCTCGAGAAGAAGTAGCGGCACAAAAGCTTCTTTATTTAGAAAGCCAACCCAAGAGACAACGGAGAAAAAGAAATGCTAAAATGTGCACTTAACAACCATTGTTCAAGCAAAAAGTTGTACAACCAGCTATGGAACCAGAAGCAAGTGTTCCAACCCATAACAGGTTTGACAGCCTAAGATGAGTAAAGCGAAATAGCTCTACTGGTCAAATCAAACAGTCATTTTAGACCTGATAACATCAGGTTCTAGCTTATCTAGTAAGAAAACTTGAAACTGTATATGCAAGAGTGCATCGGGTCATCAAAGTTACTAAGGAGAAATGATGAAAAAAAATATCAAAGTCATATTATCAAGGAGGCTAGAGTTGCTCCTTTAAGGATACCTCCTCCTATAACCCCGACAAGATGTCTACTAATTCAAGTCTCGTACGGTGAGCATCGGGGCATGACACTTGGACCATAGGTCCAAGAGTCCACTGTCGAAAGGTCCTGATAAATATGTGAGCAAATTTGGAGGCCAAAATCTCAAAGTAAAATTCCCTTACATAAAGACAACAGCATGACATATTGACTGTACTCTTACAAAATCCACTCCTTATGCTAAAGTATTTGGAGCTGAAGGAGTCTTGCCAGTTGAAATTGAATTACTTTCACTATGAGCAGTCATTCAACACAATCTCACTCAAAATAAGAATGTTCGTTTACGGATGGAAGAGCATGACGCGCTTGACAAAGTTAGGCTCTAAGTTCAACGAAATTTAGAAGTCCACCAAGCGAGGATGTCCAAAACATTCGACCATACAGTGCATCTTTGAACTTTTTAAGAAGGTGGAATGGGCCTAGTGTTGAGAAGACTAATTAATCCTCACCACAAGATAGGTGGTAGATTTGAGCCTAATTGAGAGGGTCCTTTTGTCATTAACAAAAAGTGTACCAAGGAGGGGTATACCAACTCACTAACTTAAAGGGTGAAAGATCAATGCCGCCAATTAATAGTCTATACTTGAAAAAGTACTATACATGACGATCACATTCTCGAGGTATAAAAATCCCCACAAGATAGGGGGATATTTTTTAAATCTATTTTAGGTGACATTCATGCCGAGATCCCTAAATAAATATACTCACTCAAGATGAAAAGTTTTTTAGTGAAAATTCTCCTATTACACATTTAGATTTCTATATATGAAATTAATAAAATATATTTAAATCCAAATGATGTATTTGTCATTTTGAAAGTTTTTCAAATTTATTTGATAAAATATGTCAGGCGGGATCCTCAAATATATTCGATTTAGGTTGACATCGAGCTTTAAATCCACTATACTCATATACCTTACATTAAGTTATAGGTTCTTATAGGAACAAAAAGAATCTATTGTTATGCAGGAAAAGACAGCATTAAATGTCAAAAAAATTATCTCTTAGATTTTCCAAATTCTTAAGATCAAGTCAGAAGAACTCCCAATTTTTGAATCTTCAATCAACTGAGTTGAAAAAACATCAACATCTACATCTTGAAATCTAGGACACGGATGGGTTTTAAAGGTCGGACTCAACAAGCACACAAATGATCGAGTTGTTGACGCTCTCCTCACTCAACCAACCGCAAGAAAAGACCGTGAAAAGAGCCTATTCGGTGACATGACAAAACATCAAGACACTACAACTTAAGTCGAACTCAAGTAGGTTATTAGGTCGAACTCAAAGCCCAAATATTGAAATATTGTCTCCGCTCTCTCAACAAGCCGTAAGAAAATCGCATGAAAGAGCCTCATTAATCCAAAGATGATAACCGCTCAATCCCAAACCATATCTAGTTTAGTGATTACAAGCAATCAAGAGATCTTTCTACTTGATCGAGATCAAGACAATCTGAGGAAACTCTCAATTAGTCGCCAAATCAATTTCTATATTGCAGGTGATATTTTAATTTATTCTTAAATGATGTGATCAAGCTCAAAGCGCCAAAGCCAATATCCTCATCAAGTCTGTGAAAGCACAAGAGGAAGCAATTCCATAGTTCCATAAGTAGATGGCCAAACTAAAAAAATTTCATAGTTATCCAGTTTGTTAAAGCACACATTGCTAGACTTATAACTCAACATTAACCCTATATAAGCCGGAAGGTTAGGTCATCTATACGTACCCTTTAATGAATCCGTCAAAGTAGCAAGCACAAGATTCATGGCATATATACACTTCCTGACAGGTCAAATATGGACAAATCAAGTCAGTCTTTCATCAAGTTCGTCAAGCTTAAAGCTAGGACAAAAGGAATTTCAAATCTGACCAAGCACGGATAAACCAATTCCCCGGTGGAGTCCTTCATCAAAACAAATAAACCTATTTCTCCAACAAACCCAATCAAGCACGAAGCTAGGATTGGAGGAAACTTAAATCTGCAAGGACATAAAAGAAAGAGAACTTCAGTAAATCCATTGAAGTAGAGAGTATATGGTGTAAAAACTCTTATCTATTCGATAAGTCAATTCTGACAAATCTTCCAAGCCCGTCATTTAGCATGTCATAAATAAGA
>JAKCPB010001193.1:0-128599 GCA_021442155.1 Cymbidium sinense | reverse complement strand
GGTCTCCTTCATGCTTAAGGGCTTCACTATCAAGAAATTTGAGAAGCTAATCAACAAGGCAGTTGGTCTACAAGGAGAAGCCAAATAGTTTCCTTTTCAAGACCAGTTGTCCAAAGAAAAAATGTAGAAGGTCTATAAGAAGAAGTTAAGAGTAGTGATAATAGTAGTTAAGGGGAAGTAGCCAGCTAGTCATCAGTCCGAGAGACCAAGACCTCAGCAGCCTCCACCTCCTTTGCCACCAATGAGGCAGACCAACTACACAAAGAACCTCCATGGCCTGCATCACCGCCTCTCCACCATACCACCACCACCAGCGGTATACATACCCACCACCAGGTTGCTATGGTCCACTGCATTTTTAGATAAGCTTAACAAACCTTATTCACTTAAGAGGGAGGTAATCTAGAAGATCTTTAAGAATCTCTTAAAGAAGCCTAATTTTCAGCTACCCAAGCTTAGGAGATGGAGGAAGTAGGTAAAAGTCATGATCCTAACTTTTTCCCCTACCATCATTTGCTAGGTTATGTTTTGAAGGATTGCTTCACATTCAAGGACTGGCTTGAACACAACTTCAAGACTGGTGATGAAGTTATCCCAAAGGAATATCTTGTGGAACTTCCATCTAGTTCCATTAGGGTAATCCTTGGGGATAGATTTGATCCTTCCAAAACTAAAAAAGATTGGGATATTCCTTTATCCAAATCTCTAAGAAGATCATCCAGAAGATCAAAAAGCTTTCCTTGTAGGTTCCTGAGTTAGCTCAAACCTCCAACATCATGGAAGATTTGCAAGTTGCCAGTGCCAACTCTAGGAAAGGGGGAGCTGAGTAGTAGCAGCAATAGTAGTAAGATGTGTTGATCGAGATAGCCCATTAGCTCAACCACTGATCGAGTTCAGCCTCTACCTGCTGAGCTACACACTGCTTCTTCCACTTTAGCTAGCTCTTCTTCTTCTACTAGTAGAACTCTTGTATTAGTGGATAAGGGCATCAAATCTCTTACCCCACTCACTTTACTTGATTTCTACTTTGTACCTCCAAAAAAATTCAAAAATTTGAAGAATAAAGCTAGCTTGAATTACATCTGTGTCACTTCTGATGGGTTATTTTCTTCTATTCCTAATGATAACTCTTCAAGTCAAAATAACTATAACAATTCTGATCTTCTTCTTTCTGATTCAGAGTTGGACTTTCCTACTCTGAATACTATGGGTTCGCCTCTTGAGATAGACTTGGAATCATCTGATTCTGAGGGTCCCATAGGAGAAGCTGTAGGTGAGCTTGATGTTTAAGTAGAACCTTCCATTACCCTGCCACAAGAGATCACCAAAGTCATCCTCCATATTGGTAAGGTTTTACCTCCTAGCACCTCAAGATGAGGAAACAAGTCATTGGTAGAGGGTCGAAGACCCTCCACGTGATGCTCCACCCTTGGATATCCTGGTGGATGACCAGCCGAAGGTGGACTATAATGTCCTCTCTTATCTAGGAAAGTTTCCATCTAAACTAAGCATATATGATGCCCTTGTCTTATCCAAAGAGGTGAGAGAATCATTAATTAAGGCTCTCCTTGATCCTGAGATATGTTTAGCTCAGCTGACCGCTATTGGTGAGGAGGCACATTACATAAAATAAGCTCAAGGGATCACCTTCACAGATGAAGACCTTCTTCTTGGGGACTTGGAGCACAACCGTCCCCTCTACATCATAGTCGATATGGATAGGTTCATACTTGTCAGAGTGCTTATGGATCCAAGTGCATCAATGAACATTATGAGTCTAAAGACCCTTGCCTATTTGAGGATTGACATCTCCACACTCTGAGGTGATCGAATGATATTGAGAGAATTCAATGAACAAGGTGAGTGGGCTTTAGGTTCCATAGTGTTACCTTTACAGATAAGTGACTGAAAGACTAAAGCCAAGTTTTACATCATTGATTTGAATACTTCGTTCACTGCTTTGCTCGGTAGGCCTTGGATACATCAAAACAAGATCATTCCATCCTCCCTCCAATAGTGTATCAAGTTCAAAAAAGATGAGATTGAATATCGTGTCAATGGAGATGTAAAGTCATTTTCAGTTAGAGAGGTCGAGATTTTTGAGGATGCAACCTACTATCTTGCTCAGAACACCCTTTCTCATGAACATGGACAAAATTCAAACTCAAAATAAAAGGAAAAAGAAAATGTTGGAAATGAAAAGTCAAAATCTAAGTGAACAAGAAAGGGGAAATGAGGAAGAAATATGTCTGCATATCACATTCCACCCACAGTTCATTCCATTATATGGACATGTGGGTAGGATGGCTGAACCTCCACCAGGCAGAGGCATAGGAAAAAATACATGTAGTTCCAAAGGTGGAAGACCCTTTGGTTGGCCATCAACCAACAGAAGTCATGTTCCAATTCATAGGAGTACCATTACTATTCATAGACTTGGAATCCAGCTCAGAGGATGAGTCTAATGTGATTAATACACCAACCAACCCCTCTCAGTGGGTTCTATTGGAGGTAACTTTCTATCCAGATAGAGACGAAGACCAGACCTCCAAACAAAGCAAAGTATTTGAATCAAGGTTATATGAAACTATTAGACAGTAGCTGGAAAACTCAGCTCTAACCTCACTTACATCTCAGAAAGTTGAAGGTTTGGTAGTTAAGGAAGTCCTTAAGTCTTTCAATGACATGAAGCAGAAGATATTCTTTTTGGGATCATCATCATGAAGTCCTGAGTTGATGTAGAACTTGAGGAGGATACATTTAAGGAATTAATGGAATTACCATTTTACTTTTACTCGCCTTGTGTTCATAATATTATACATAAAGGTTTAATTCCTCATACATGGTCCAGGCACAGGTCAGAGTACTTTGAGAAGCTATGAAACAATACAGACAAGGAAGCACAATCAAGAGTAGGCATAAGATTTGGTATAGTGGGTCCAGTCGATGACAATGATTACTGCTTAGTTGTTACCAATCATTTGGAGTCTGATAAGTTCTTTTCACACAACACCAACTCTTATGAGGATGTGTGTTTAGAAACCTCCGATGATCTAGATGATCCCCAAATCAAAGAAGTACCACCAGAATTTGAAGAGGCGATAGATTCAACAATTGGCAAGCTTAAAGAAATCAACCTCAATAGAAGAAAATCTACCCGACGTACATTAGTTCATTACTGAATGAAGAAGAAACCGATGACTTAGTTATCCTATTGACTGAGTTTAAAGACTGCTTCGCATGGAGTTATGAAGAAATACCCAGATTATCTCTTGACTTAGTAGTCCACAAGCTAGCAATAGATCCTAACACTACTTCTATTAAGCAAGCTCTTAGACGCATGCGACTAGAAATCGAACAACAGGTCATTTCTTAAGTCAAGAAACTGATCAATGTTGGTTTAATCAAGGATGAAAAATATCCTACATGGTTAACCAGTGTCATCCCAGTTAAGAAGAAGAAAGGCCAAAATATATGCGTCGATTTTAGGGACTTAAATAAGGTATGTCCTAAGGATGAGTTTCCTCTTCGTATACTATAATTAATGGTGGAAATCGCCTCATCTCATGCAGCTTTCTCTTTCATGGATGGGTCATCTAGCTATAACCAAATGAATATGTCTCTTGAAGATGAAAAAATATTACTTTTTGAACCCCGATCGAAATCTTCTATTATAGGGTCATGCCTTTCAGCCTTTAAAATGCTGGTTCTACAAACCAATGGGCCATTACTCAGATCTTCAATGAACTCATCTATCATCAGGTTGAGTGCTACGTTGATGATTTAGTAGTTAAGAGAAGAGAAAAGAAAGACCATCTCTTTGATTTGAGAGTAGTTTTCGAATGGTTAAGATAATATAACCTTAAAATGAATCCCATGAAGTGTGCATTAGGAGTAGCTTCAGGGAAATTCATTGGGTTTGTTGTCCGACACTAAGGGATAGAGATAGGTCCTGAAAAGATCAAAGCTATCTTAGAAATGCTACCTCCTAAGAGTTTAACTCAACTCAAATCCTTTCAAGGATGGCTAGTGTATCTAAGATGCTTTATATCCAACCTATCAGGGAGATGCAAACCAATCTCGACACTTACTAAAAAGGATGGAAAGTTCAAGTGGAATGGTAAGTGCAAGCATGCCTTTGAAGACATCAGGAAGTATTTGGTGAAGCCTCCAGTTCTAGCATCCCCTATCCTGGGCAAGCCACTCATCCTTTATACTGCTGTATTGGATGAATCTCTCAGTGCTCTGTTGGCCCAAGCCAATGACGAAGGGAAGGAGAATGCTCTCTACTATCTCAGCTATCATCTGATTCTTGCTGAAGCAAACTATCCACCCATTTAGAAACATTATTTAGCTTTAATCTTTGCCTCTCAAAAGCTGGCATTATATGCTTTCTCATAAGGTGAACTTGATCTTTCAAACAAATCCATTGTAGTACCTCATGAAATGGACAATGCTATCTCAATGTTTGGCATGATGATCCTAGATTCTCTCATAGTTTGATATCACATTCATACCCCTCTGTGCAAAATGATAGCCACTAGCAGATTTCTTAGTAGCACACCTACTGCCTGCAGACTCTCCGCTTAGTGACAACCTCCCTGATGAAGAAATCATGAACTTAAGGGAGGCCAGCAACTACTGATAGGAGATGTATTTTGATGGTGTAACTTCTTTTCATAAAGGAGAAGCACCACGACCCATTCTCCCAGGAAAGGCAGGGAGAGGAATAGTTCTCCTAACTCCAACCATTTGATGGGATTCTCATACTATCTTGCGAACCCCTGCACCAATAACGAACCCGAGTATGAGGCTTTGATTGCCAATCAAAGTTAGCCATCACTATCAGTGTTAAAGCATTAACATCTTTAGGGATTCTCAGTTTCTCATCAACCAAATTGTCAGGTCTTACAAGGTTCTCAAACCCAAGCTTCATCATTACTACGAGTATACCATGAAGTTATTGGCCCAAATTCATGAAGTCACCATCTACAAGGTTCCCCAATCAGAGAACACAGTAGCAGATGCTTTGGCCAAACTTATTAAAGAGTTGGCATATCCAGAAGATGAGTCCATTTCAAATAGGGTCCAAAATAGACATGTCTTATCCCTAATTAATGTTGAACTTATCATGAGACTTTCCCTTGAAGGGGAGGTTTCCATTGCCAAAATGGACAAGGAGCTGGATTGGAGGAAACTGTTTATAGATTATTTGAATATTAGCAAATTACATCAAGAAAAGTCACAAGCCCATCAAGTGAAACATAGAGCTCTCTCCTACGCTGTTGTTGATGGCACCCTGTACCGTCAGTACTTTGACCAAATGTGGTTACATTGTTTAGACAAACATGAATCCCTTGGCATTATAACTGAGGTACATTCACGTCTATGTGGAGTGCATAAATCTAGTTTGAAGATGAAGATGATGATCAAGAGACTAAGATACTACTGGCCTTTGACTATTACAGACTACATTGATATAGCTAGGAGAAGCCATCAGTGTCAAGTGCACGGTGTGGTCCTCCACCAACCACCCGACATTCTACACCCTACAATGGCCTCATGGCCATTTGAGTGTTGGAGTACAGACATTGTCGGTCTAATCGATCCTCTTTCTTCCAAGGGTCATCAGTTCATCTTAGCATCCACCAACTACTTTTCCAAGTGGGAGGAAGCCATCCCACTCAGAGAGGTCACAGCTCAGCATGTGCTTCAGTTTTTTGGGAACTATATCGTATATAGGTTCGGGGTGCCTCGATGAATTATATTTGATAATGGTATTGTATTCAAAATCATGAAGATCAACAGTTTTGCTAGAAGATACAGTATAGATTGGAGATACTCCACCATCTACAACCCTAGAGCAAATGGCTTAGCGAAAGCATTCAACAAAACTCTCATCCAAATACTGAAGAAAACTCTTCATGCCAATAAATGATAGTGGAATGAGTAGTTGGTTGAAGCCTTGTGGGCTTATCGTACCACATACCAACTCTAACTCCCTACCTATTCCTTAGTGTATAATCAATCCCTACCATTAGAAGTTCAACTCCCATCACTAAGGATAGCATTGGGTAGCAAGATCACTAAAGAGAAAAATCACTTATGGATTCTCGCTTGGTTCAGTAAATCTGAGATAGATCTAGGCTGATATAAGCTCCTTCTCAGTTTGATCCCTTGCAAACTAATAGGGTCCATGATAAATAAACTAAATTAAATAAAAAAATAAATTAATTCACTTATGGATTAGGAATTCAAGCCCCCAAAGAGTCCCTTTTCTAAACAGGCATCCTATCATTAGGGCAGTGTTAGCCAAACTCCCTATAAGAATTGTCTGACTACCTGAGTTAAGATAAATCCTTGGGTTTGTGATCACTCCGCAATCACCCTTATGTCAAGTTCTATCTATTTTTTCCATAAGCAGGTTACCCTGGCAATCATTCTGCTTTGAAAAATGTAAGACTATGATGCATTCTTTCTATCATGATTGTTGTAGACCAATAGGTAGCCCTAGGTCAGGTTCGATTTGTTGCCCAAAGCAACCGATAACCCCAATGTTCTTTTCTAGTGGAAGATGTGAATCCCCGAGCTTTCTTCCCCTCAATTGATCATTGCAAATCAAAAGGCACACCTTTGGTCAGATAGTTCTCCTATCGGCCAGGAAGCTGCACCCTTTGGTTCAGTAAATCTGAGATTAGTTTAGGCTAATATAAGCTCTTTCTCAGTATGATCCATCATAAACAAATAAAATCCATCAAAATAAATAAATCTAAAAATGAAATTAATCTTACTATCTTTGAGCTGATCTAAGTCCCCTAGCGGCATTCACTTAATAGTCAGCCCTAGGTCGAGTTCAATCATTGTCTTGTCATTAGATTACCCCAGGAACCAGTCTCTACTTTGGAGGATGTAAGTCTACTACACTTTCTTCTTAGTACAGTTGCTGCATACCAAAAGGCATCCCTTTTGTTGGCTATCCTACTATGTGTTTAGTATACTACCCCTTTGAATTCATAAATCTGAGTTAGGTCATGGCCTCTGTGGCTCCTACATAGTGCAGTCCATCGCAAACCAACACGGTCCATCTCAAAAATCCTAAATCTAAAAAAATTCAAATAAATTCAACCCTCTTCCCAGTGGAAATTTCTCCCTAGTGAGACTCAAATTAAATCAAACCTCTCATCTCCTTGGGGATGACTTGAACCTACTTCCCTAGTGGAAGGTTCACACCTTATCCCATAGTGGATTCTTCCCTCTCTCTTATGTCTTGGACATAAGTAGAGCCACATTGCACTAAGCTCTGGATTATTTAAGCACCTTGGTTAGGGATATATTATTTCTTTTAGTGCTTGTGATATCTTGGTGTTGTTGATCATTTTGGTCAACACTAATACGTGCAGTGTTCTTTGTCAGTCACACTATACCAATTGGGTGCCTTTTGTGGACCTTATTTTTAGAATGAGCTCTCAACCCCTCCATCTTAGACATAGGACTTCTCTTGGACTTTAAGAGTTCCTTAGTCTTAAGACACATCTAGTGATTAGGTGAACACTCAATCTAGCCATAGAGACTTAGAAGTGTTAGCCATAGGAATAGGTCATCCCTTAGGGGTGTTAGGAAAATTTCTTAAGTCCTTTAAATTTTCCTTCATGGACTTAGCCAAAATCAAATGCAAACCAATTAAAATTCATGGGATTTTCTCATAACTCATTTATATTCTCATTTATATTAACATATATAAATGAAATATTTATACAAATCAGTCAAATCAAATCCAAAAATTAAAATTCCAAATTTAAAATCCTTCTTAAGTCCTTAATTTCCCTCTTAGGGACTTAGCCTAAATCATGTTCAAATCAATTCAAATTCATGGGATTTTCTCATAACTCATTTATATTCTCATTTATATTCACATATATAAATAAAATATAAATATAAATCAATCAAACTAAATCCAAAATTCAAGCTCGAAACTCCAAAAATTTCTTAAGCCCTTTAAATTCCCTCTTAAAAGACTTAGCATATATCATAATCAAATCACTTAAAATCCTCAAAATTTTCTCATGACCCATCTATATTCTCATTTATATTCGCATATATAAATGACATATAAATTCAAACAATCAAAACCAATTCCAAAATCAAACTCAAATCCACTCAAATTCCAACCTAAGCTTCTCAAGTCAAAGTCTTGAACTTAGCCAAATCAACTTCAAATCAAGCCAAACTCTTGATTTTTCTTCATGATTCAATCAACCCTACAATCATGAATCCAAATATAAATACAAACTTTAATCACTAAATCTAAACTCAATTCAAAAATCAAACCTGAAATCCATTCATGTTCTTCCTTTGAATATGAAATTGTTAAATGAATCAAAACCCATTTGACTTAAAACCAATTGGAAATGGATTTATATTTCAACCATAAGTCCATATACAAGTTCAATCAAACTCAAATCAAGCTTTCAAGCCATTTGACCCACTAGGCCCACTTGACCCAAAGTGACCTAAAGTACCCTTATGAGCCAATTTCTAATCCTAATTGGATTGAATCAAACTAACTGCCTCTCATCATGATCAACAATCATCATGAGAATCACCCAAATTGGGTCAAACCAAGTCAAACCTTAGGGTTGACCAAGTCAACACTTAGCCAAAATGAAACCTAACATAGCTAAAATCCACCATAGGCCAAATTGATTGAAACCATTGATCTAAGTTCATTCATGACCTATGTTTGAACTTGACCAAGTCAACATTTGAGCCTATCCTAGCCCAATTGGCCACTTGACTTAAAAAGTCAAAATGTGCCAAAACTTGACCTAAGCCAAATTAATTGAAACCAATGGGTCAAGTTCATTCCAAATCACTTGTTGAACTTGACCAAAGCCTCAATTGGCCAACTAGACCTAACCTAGCCCAATTGACCTTGAACCCAACTTGACCTAAAGGGGTCATGTTGAGCCAAATTCAAACTTAACTAGAATTGATTGGAAACAAGGATACCAATCAACTTCATATGACTAACTAAACCTACACTTAACCATGACCTAGCTCAAATAGGTCAAATGGGTCAAATTGGTCAACTTGACCCATTTGACTTAGATAAAGTCATATGAGCCATATTCAAACCTAAACCAAATTGAATCAAACCAAAGCCACCAAAACATTTCAAATTGTTATATGAACTTGACCCAACCCTTGGTTTGACTCAATTTGACCAATTGGTCAACTTGACCCAAGTTGATCCATTTTGATCTAAATGGGTTAACATGAACCAAACAATACCAAATGAACTCAAAATCCAATGAAACTTTGCCAAACCTATTTTCTCGACATACCTAACATATTCAAATTCAAAAATTAGCTAAATGAAAATTCTACCCCTAGGCCGTAGAACAAATTTTTGTCAAATCCATGGGTAATTTGGTCAAGTCCTCCTCATACCAACTTGATACCTTCCTAATAGGTCAAGTAGGTCCTATGGAGGGTGGCGCACCCAACCCAATGGGTTTGGGTCAGCCCAAATTGACCTAAGGCCAAAACCAAGCACATGGCTAAAATTGGCCATATGGAAAACTTCCCTCCACTTATTTTGAAGCACATGAGAGTTTACTACTCCACTCCTTAGCCCAAATCGATGATGTGCAAACTTCTAACAGCTCAAACAGCCCTTTCAATCTTTCCAATTGGATAAAAATAGAAAACATAGCTTCGATCATCGATTTCCATAAGGGGAGATATGCTCTCCCTAATTCACTTCAATTTTAACTTACGCACTGTCGATTGAGTAAGGGAGAGTGTTAGGAGCCATCTTAGAGTGATCCTAAGCTCACTATAAGTGATTTGAATTTATCATTTCTTAGTTTTCATCCTTTGAAAATAGGGGAGCACCATAGATTGGCAAACTTTCTCCACACTCCAAATCAACTCAATTACTTTTGCACACTCCACCAGAGTGCCAAGTCAAGCTTGCCTAAGCTATCTCTAAAGTTCCAAAGGCAAGGGGAGGTCTAATTCGATCAAAGCCACAAGGAAGCTAAGGAGGGATTGGTCCATAGAGAAATCTTCTCAACCTCATGAACTAATACTTTTACCACAGCTTTGTCTCAACCAGACGAAGCTCCTCCAAGGTAATCGAGCGCTGGTGAGGTTAGACAATTTTGACCACCAAACTCCATGTGTGTTTGTCCTTTGTGAAAGAAAGTTTAATGGCATAAAATTTCAACCATTAGATGTGATTGTCATTAAGGTTAGATGGTGAGTGCAAAGTTTCATTCCAATTTGAGCTCAATTGAGCTCAGATCTTCCCATTATTACTTAGGGAAGAATAAGGATGATCACGGCCATCCATCTGCACATTTTGGATGGATGGTCGAGATTAAAAGCACATTTTAAAACCTATTTCACCTTTTAATAATGTGGGTTTATTCCTGGCCATTTGATCATTTATTGAATGACAGATACAAAATTGCATAGCCATCGCCAACATGACGTGACACTTAAGTGGCTGCTCATTGCTTAACGTGTGGAAAGCGCATCTAACTCAGTTGTCTGGGTGTCACGCCATTAGATTAAAAGATTAATTAGGTTTTAAATAATTCTAATTAATCCTCTAAACTTCAAAAATTTATATCTCTTTAAAGGAAAAAAAATATGAGGTAAATTGCCACTGAAAGATAACTCAATCTAGAATATTCTAAAATTGGTTTTAATAGATTTTTAATATTATCTTTCTTTGATTTTAGGTTTTCTTAGAAATCTTAATTTGCTAATTATTTATTAATTAATCCATTGATTAATCAAAAACTTATTGGGTATATTTTAAGGGATGACTTCTGCCCCCTTAATTTTCTTGGGATTTATTGATGGCTTAATTGGGGGAATTACTAATGCATTTCCTAATTACCCCCTTTATGCAATTAAAGGTTTGATTAGTATTTTAATCCCTTATTGAAGTTGATTAAGGTTTAATCCAATGAATAGGAGATTTAGGGAATAATTTTGGAGCATTTCCCCTAAGTTATTCCCTAAACCCGCTTTTCCTTCCCAATCTTCTCTTAATTAAGGGTGAATTCACTAATTACCCTCTTAATTCATTTCTTAAAATTTCTAATATTCTATAGAACTTAATTAATCTACTTTGGGTGGATGCTTAGGTGTTCAAGAGCCTAAGTTCAATTAAGGAAATCAAAGCTCAAATTATATGTGTGAGGGTTGTTTTGAAATTACTTAAGATAAACCCTTAGCTTAATTAACCATTAATCATGAGCCAAATTACATTAGGCCCTTTTCTTCCTAGGTGCACTGCAAATTTAAATTCCTTGTGAGGTTTTATGTCATCTCATTGGCTCATAATTATTTGGTTAACAATGCTAAGGTGGTGTAGGTAAGGGTTAATTAACATGTTTAATTCATATCTTAACCTAATCAAAATCTAAAATAAATCTAATCATCTAAAACTTAAACAAAAATGTCAAACAAATGTGGGAATAGGTTAGGAACAGCAAACTAAATCAACATTTTTAAAATTAAATCAAATTCAAAATCCAACAAAAATCATATTAAATAAACTTTGATTTACTTTAAATTTTCTTATTTCATAAGATTGTCTTTAGGATTTAATTGAAGATAATGTGTTCACATGCTTTCGTTGCTTTAGTTCTTTCCCCCAACATGTTAAATATTTATGTCATGTGGTTTCATACATCCATGCTTTTCAAAATAAAATTTAAAATGAAATTGATTTCTTTATGTCAAATTGCATGCTATAAAGAAAGAATATGAGTGGCTATTATCACTATCAAATCCAAATTATTTTCAAAATATATGAATCAATTATCCAAATTGAAAGTGTGTTACTTATATCTTAATTATAAGTTTGCATGTGAGTAAAATATAAGTTTGTGCTTAGTGTAGGTCTTCTTTCTCTTCTCTTTAAGTATAGTTTTGATTAGGATTTGGCAAGGTGTATGGTTCATTTGAAAAGAACATAAAACTTATCTAATTACATATCCTATTGATTCCCATACTATCACTTAAGAAGGTTACTTATGCTTGCACATATAAATTCCATAAAAAAAAATAAATCAACTAACACAAATTTTTGTATTCTTTCTTTTCCATTCATTTCTTTTGTACACATGCTTGTATTTAAGAAAAGTGGAATATTAGTCTGGATAACTCAAGGTTGTGAGGCTTTAAGTAGCCCTAAGTAGGTCTTGTACCTTACACCTCTAGTTAATAATGGTGTTGTACTCACTTATGCCTTTCTTACTTTCAAGTGTGCATGTAAAAATTGGATAAGAAATCCCTTTTCTACTTAATTAAAATCACGCATCATAAACTTTCAAATTTTCTTAAATGAATTGCTTAACATGCATCATAAAGTGTGTAAACATTTTCATTTGTATGTATAGATATGCTTAGGACTCATCCGTATGCATGTTGTACATGTTGGGAAAGAAATGAAGTGATGTATGATTTATGAATTTGGTTCATTTTATTTAATCTTAAAATGCATTTCTTTTTGAATGGGTTTTTTTAGAGTCCATCTAAACTTATGATTAATAAAAACACCTAATTAAAACATTCACTAAACAAAGCAAAATCATGAATCTAGTTTAGAAATTACTTGGGTTAGGGATGGAAAGAGAAGTTCTCTTCTCTTTCCATCGATTCATAACTTATAATTAATTATATGATTCACTTGAACCTATTCAAAACATGAAATAAAATCAAACCAAATCAACTAAATCACTTAAATGAAACCCTCCTCTAAGTTGAACATGTTTCACACTTAGAAAATTCTAACTTAAATAGCTAAGCATACCACACAAACCTCCAAAGCACACACATTAGACTAGGTCAACACTTCTAGCTTTAGGTTAGGGCAGTGCATGATTTAATGCTTGCTTTTTTGTGATATATGTTTTAGACTAGATGTTAGGATGTATATGCTTATAATGAATGGTAATGCGATCTTAGTCTAACCATTGTCTTCTACATGAGATTGTGCTTAAGGGGGTGTTATAATAAATAAAAATATAAATGATTTTGTTGTGCAAGTGCTTATACCTCTAAGCATAATCCAATAGGGGCCATGTGTGATGATAAGTCCAATATACATGTTTGGGATTTGGTGGTTTGTTTAGCCAACCTTTGTTTTGTGTATTAGCTAGATTTACTTTTCTGTTCATGTAAACTTTTGCAATTAGAATTTTGGAATGATTGTTATGGGGATTAGGATGACCATTGGTCATAAGATCTCATCTTATGAGCCAAGTGAAGCCTTTAGAGCATCCTCCTTCCAACTATACAAAAGAAGGAATGAAAGAAGAAAGAAGAAACGAAGAAGAAAGAAGAAAAGAAGAATGAAGAAATGAAGCTTGAAGACCCTCATAACAATGAATTACTTAATTGTATTTTTCATTTGTAATCTGGGTTGTATAAAGGTAGAGCTCGGCAACCTAATTTTTTTTTGGGTTTGTGTAGTGGTACCCGACCACAACGGCCTCTTATTCTTTTTACGATTAGCTTTATAAATTGATTGATGATTTGTTTAGCTTGTGCATTAAGTGACATCTTTTTTCTAGTTTTTCCTTGCTTTATGTATGGCCTGGATGTGGATTAGGCTCTTAGGGAAAAATAAATCTTTACCCAACTTAACAATTCAAAACTAAAATTAAGGAACTCATAACCTCACCTAAAGCTTAGGTTAAAAATCAAGATAAAAGAATTAGCAACCCCTTAGCTAGATGAGTACTTCTTTATAACATCATGCATAAATGCATATTATTTTCACTCTTGATTGGAGGGCTTCCACCTTTGCCAGAGATACTTGGCTTGACCTTTGAGATCCATGATGGAAACACACCTCCTCCATTCTTGCTGATTTTGGCCAATAATCTCATTATCATGCATCAAGCATATGAATCCTATTAGCCTTAGTCAAAATGATTGTCCAAAAATGAAAATAAAATGAAATCTGAATTGCATTAGATTTAGGTCATTTGAGGCATCTCTTAACATGATCTAGTCTCTTTAGGGAGTGAGTTTAAGGACTTAGTCTCTTTCTGAATAAATAACAACCCAGCTATCTTGCATAAAGCATATGACTTGCCTACATGAATTTAAAACCATAGGAAGAGTAAGTTGGTGGCCACCCCCAGGTGGTTGTAAGTCCAAATAGTCAGGTGGTTTGTTCTCTCTTCTGGAGGCAAACTAAATACTCATTTTGTCCTTAGATTTAGGTTATGCTTTCGGTCCTCACCGAAGCCCTCTAGATTTAGGTTCTCAAGTAGCTTTTCCCCTTTGTGGGCCATAAGCATAAATCCTCACCTCATAGGCATTTCTATAATCTTCTGTCATGGAATCATAAGCCTTAAATTTCTAATGAAAAATTCAACTCAAACAAATTAAATCAATTTCAAAAATGTAAAGCCTAACCATAAGACTGTTTGAGATGCTCAGTAGGTTTCCTAGCATCGTGGGCATCTCCTACTTATCTTTCTATTGGTTTCAACAATAAGTCCCTCTCTTTGATCAATCCCATTTGATCTTCCAAAATAAACTAATCGATTGATAGTCCTACCTATTGAAATTTTTGGAGATAATGATCATTTACCTTAATAGAGAGTATTCATAAGGGATCCCGTCCCTTAGGATGTAATTAACTATGGGGGCTTGCCCCTATAGGGAACTTAACAAGCCTAGTTTAAAATAAACCTTACATTACTTTTCCATGTAAAGTAGGGGAAGAATCTCTGGTACAGAAGCAGACCCATTATCCTTAGGAGTCCTTATTCAGGTGATTATGTCCATTATAGGGTGGTGACTTCTATATCTCAAGATAGTACACCTCTCCTCAATCTCGTACCCGATTATCTTAATAAGAATATCTGCGGATCTATGTGGTGTTCTAACACAAGGCGCATATTTATATATATTTTTGTTTTTATTTACCCTCTTTTCTCAAAGGAGGGGGATAGATGAAGGAAAGAAATGTATAAGAAAATTTTCACCACATATTTTTTTGGTGACTCCGCTGGGGATGGTTCCTCTCTCCATCTTTGGTAAATGATCATTGACTTCAAGTATCGATAGTGGGTTTGTACTTTGGTATGAAATCAATACTATTTTTTTTTCTGTTGGCACGTAGCATATTTCATCCTTAAGTTGAGTTAGCCAACATCTTTAAGTTTCAAGATCTCACTCCGTGTCAGTCTTAAAACCCCCGTTGGGTTCTCCAATGGGTAAAAAAAAAAGATCTAAAAAAAAAGAAAACATTTAAAGACTTCCTCCTTGTCATTTTTATGATAAGGAAAGGTTCATTCTAAAACAATAAAGACAAAATAATTTTTTAATGAGAATCATTCTTTTCAAAAGAACTCTTTCAAAAGTGCACATAATAATATATTTTCCACAAAATTTTCTTAAATCACCCTCATCTAATAATTCTCATAATTATTTCATGTAGGAATCTTCAAAAATAAAACTAACAATCTTTTCCAAAAGCACAAATGAACATCTTCTTTCAATTTATTTTGATGAAGATTTCATTTTCAAAATAAAATGAACAATCATCTTTCCAAAAGTCAAAATTAAAATTGAAAAATAAAATTTTCAAAAAGCACATATGAACCTTTCCATTCAATATAACCACATCTATTGAATGGAAGTTTCATTTTCAAATAAAGTTAAATTTTTCAAAAGCACATATGAACATCTTCATTTAATATACTAAAATTTATTGAGTGAAGATTTCATTCCTAAATAAAAATAACATAATTCAAATCCCACTTAAACATATCCCACATATGATTAAGTTGGAATTCCCTTTCAAAAGTAATAAATGTATAAGAAAATTTTCACCACATATTTTTTTGGCAACTCCGTTAGGGATGGTTCCTCTCTCCATCTTTGGTAAATGATCATTGACTTCAAGTATCGATAGTGGGTTTGTACTTTGGTATGAAATCAAGACTATCTTTCTTTCTATTGGCACTTAACTTATTTCATCCTTAAGTTGAGTTAGCCAACATTTTAAGTTTCAAGATCTCACTCCGTAACATAATTCAGAAATCCCACTTAAACATATCCCACATATGATTAAGTTGGAATTCCCTCTTTCAAAAAGCAATAAATGTATAAGAAAATTTTCACCACATATTTTTTTGGCAACTCACTGGGATGGTTCCTCTCTCATCTTTGGTAAATGATCATTGACTTCAAGTATCAATAGTGGTTTGTACTTTGGTATGAAATAAAGACTATCTTTCTTTCTGTTGGCACTTAGCTTATTTCATCCTTAAGTTGAGTTAGCCAACATCTTTAAGTTTCAAGATCTCACTCCTTGTCGATCTTAAAATCCCCGTTGGGTTCTCCAATGGGTAAAAATGAAAAAATATTTAAATAAAAAGAAAACATTTAAAGACTTCCTCTTTGTCATTTTTATGATAAGGAAAGGTTCATTCTAAAACAATAAAGACAAAATAAATTTTTTATGAGAATCTTTCTTTTCAAAAGCTCTCTTTCAAAAGTGCACATAATAATATATTTTCCACAAAATTTTCTAAAATCACCCTCATCTAACAATTCTCATAATTGTTACATAGGAATCTTCAAAAATAAAACTAACAATCTTTTCCAAAAGCACAAATGGACATCTTCTTTCATTTTATTTTGATGAAGATTTAATTTTCAAAATAAAATGAACAATCATCTTTCCAAAAGTCAAAATTAAAATAAAAAAAATATAATTTTTAAAAAGCACATATGAACCTTTCCATTCAATATACCCACACCTATTGAATGGATGTTTCATTTTCAAGTGAAGTTAAATTTTTCAAAAGCACATATGAACATCTTCATTTAATATACTAAAATTTATTGAGTGAAGATGTCATTCCTAAATAAAAATAATATAATTCGGAAATCCCACTTAAATATATCCCACATATGATTAAGTTGGAATTCCCTCTTTCAAAAAGCAATAATCACACACAAAACAAAATTTTTTTACATTCCAAAAATAAGATTGACCTCCATTCCTACATACCCAAATTTGTTGAATGGAAGTCCTCTTTTGAAAAATTAAAACATAACAATTATATTTTCAAAATTCAAACACATTTGGAATTTCATTTAGCATACTAAAATTTGCTAAGTGAACTCTCCAAACTCAAAACCAAAAATTTTCAAACACATTTGGAACTTCATTTAGCATACCCAAATTTGCTAAGTGAAGTCTCCAAAGTTAAAATCAAAAATTTTCAAACACATTTGGAACTTCTTTTAGCATACTCAAATTTTCTAGGTGAAGTCTCTAAATTCAAAATAAAAAATTTTCAAACACACTTGGAACTTCATTTAGCATACTCAAATTTTCTAAGTGAAGTCTCCAAATTCTAAATAAAATAAAAAAATTTAAACACATTTAGAACATCATTTAGCATATTCAAATTTAAGTAAAATTTCCAAATTCAAATTCCAAAATTTTCAAACACATTTGGAACTTCATTTAGTATACTCAAATTTGCTAAGTAAAGTCTCCAAATTTAAAATCAAAAAATTTCAAACATATTTGGAACTTCATTTAGCATATTCAAAGTTGCTAAGTGAAGTCTCCAAATTCAAAAAAAAAATTTCAAGCACATTTGGAACTTTATTCTTTAGCATACCAAATTTGCTAAAGAGAAGTTTCGATTTTCAAAACCAAATCAAAAATTTTGAACACATCTTTTGGGAATATCATTCAGCATACTCAAATTTTCTAAGTGAAATCTCCATTTAAAAAAAAATTAAGTGGAATTTCATATTTAGCATACCATAGTTGCTAAACTAAAGTCTACACTTTCAATCAAAAATCAAATCAAAAAAAAAGAATGAAACAAATTAGGATTTCCTTAGCATACCCAAATTTTCTAAGGATCCTATTCTTTCAAAAATCAAAATATCAAAAAATAAATAAAATACTTTAAGATGTTCTTAGCATACTCAAATTTGCTAAGAATCTTATTTTTAAAAATCAAACAAAACACACTTGGGTTCTTCACTTAGCATACCTAAATTTGCTAAGTGGGAATTCTAATTTTCAAAATCAAACAACAATTCACAAAAAGAAACAATTATTTCCAAACACTTCACTTAGCATACCCAAATTTGCTAAATAAAAACACCAAATCAAAAACAAAATCAATTGACCCTTACTTTAAAATACTTAATTTTGTTAAAGGAAAGGGTCCTCAAATCCGTCCTCAAATCAAAATATCTAATTTCAAACAAACATGAACCTATGGAAGCATCCTTCTCAAAATATTTGAATCCATTTTTCAACATACCCAAAATTGTTGAAGTTGGATTCATATTCAAAATTCCTCTTTTCAATCAAATTTCTAAATATCCTCAAATCCATTTGAACCCCACTTAACACTTCCAAGATGTTGGATGTGGGTTCAAAAGTTTGATTTAAATTCAAAAAAAATCAACAAAAATAGAAATTTGATCTAAGCTCATTTCCTATTGCTCATTCTCACCATCGAGTTACAGTACAAATACAATTCAATTTTTTTAGTCTTTGCAGTTGTTCTGAAATGGTAGGGAACATTGATTTCACTTTCCATGATGGCATGGATTTGGCTTTGGACCAGGCCAACTTCCCCTGATTAGATCATACATAACTTATCCATTTTGGTAGGGGATTTGAGGGAGTGAGGATTACATGTGAGGGCACTCCCATCATGACTGTTAGTAGGACCACAGTGGCCGGGCAGAAGTCGATCATCCAAATTGATCTACCTTCTGATTTTGACATCTCCTCATTGAAGAGAAAAGCAGTGACAGTCCAACTAGCTTCAGTGACAAGTACCGCGGCCCCTGTTAGTATGCCCGTGGTTTCTCATGCACCCCAAGTGACACTTAGCTCCCTCTCATCACACCCTCAAAGGGTAAGGCTCCTCGATCTCGGGCTTGCCTCCGTTACTCTTGAGTATGGGTCTGGCTCTCACTCCTCTTATCCTACCAGAACACATTGAAGGAACAAAAACTGCATGATCAAGCGATATCACACTAGGATTGGGAGATGGAGGCAGTTCACTGTATTAAGGAGTTTCATGTCTTGACTTCACCACTGGTTACAACAAACTAGTTTCATCCTCTCTTTAGGTCAGATAGAGAGGATGTTAGGAGGATTCACACATCACCTCCACTAGTGGTCCAGACGAATCACTTCGGGAGGAGTTCATATGCCTGATGGGCTTTGGGGGTGAGCTTATAAACATTTAGAGTCCAGAGCTCAATTTGATCTGAGATCCATTATCCCTTGCAGTGTGGGGAAACATATTCATTAGGAGAGAGTAGAGAGGCCCATACATCTGCTCATATTACCAGTAGAGATAGGAAGGTTAAGTCACCAGTCGACAGCTTCCACACTTGTTGATTTCCCATTGTGTTACCCAACCATACCAAGCAACATCTTACTTATTGGGACCAATCATCACAAGAGGAAAGCTCCTGTTCATAGAGAGTCTGGTGTCTCCACCACATCACTCTACCCCCTATCCACCATCACCGCCCACGCTGATCTCCGCCATCAAAGGGAAGGCCATATCCGAGGAAAAGCGCACCCCATTGGCGATCCGGCTATGACCGAGGGAACTTACCCCATCTACACCGCCTATTATGGTGAGATTGAGCTCTCACTCGACCTTCTTCCACAGTGGTGGTACAAAAGGAGTGGCGACCTTGAAGCATAGTGGCATCCCTTCACCAACTCTGCCAGTTCAATAGAATGTGGAGATGGTAGCAGTTATTTCAGAGGTAGCAGATGATAGCCCGGCTACACCAATGATAGTGTAACCTCCTAGAATGTCACCCCTTTTGAACCTAATGATAGTCAAGAGTGTGTCTCTTTTAGTGAGTATAGTCCTCATAGGTTTGACTTTCTAGTAGCGGTGCCTCTGCATGGTCTCACACTGGCCGTTGAGATCATTTATTCCCATTCAGATTGACTGTTCTCGTGAGGATATAGTAGCACATTATCTAGTAAAGAAGAAAGAGATTTTTGGGTATGATTGGTCAGATGAGGAGAAGGTTAGCTTTGACCCCAATGAAGATAATTTGTTAGGAGACTAAGCTAGAGTCTGTATGGTAGATACCAGAGGATCTCTTCTCAAGAGTAGAGCCATGGAAGGAGATGAGGTTGTTAAGGAATACACTACCCAATTAGCCCAACACCTCTGATATCAGTTGAAATAAAAAGATGACCAAATAGATAGGATGGCATGGCAGTTAGAGGACTTATTAGCAGCAGTTTTAGTACTTCAAAAATAAGCCCAAATAGTTCATCCTACTGACATTAGTTAGCCTAAGTTAGTGCATGTCTTAGACCCAAGACCTTACTTCTTGTTGAGCAAGGTAGCACTAGAATGTTTAGGAAGGTAGTGGAAATTACCTCCAAACAAAAAAAAAACTTCAGATCCATGGTTAAGAAGAAAATGAAGGAAGCGCTAGCTCAAGTCTGGAGAGGATCATCGGTTCCAAAAGGTAGACCCTACCCAAAAAAATTTGATTCAATCTAATATTCCAAAGGTTTCGTGCCACCTTCCTTAAGAGTTTTGATGATAGTGAAAACCCAAGGCAGCATATAGCACACTTCAAGGCCAGTTATTACAACATCGGTGGGAGCAACGCTTTGCTATTTTGCCTCTTCGTTAGTAGCCTAGCAGGGATTGCTTTTGATTGGTATGTTGAACTACCCAATAGTTCAATAAAGACATTTACTGAGTTAGAGCAACACTTTATCAAGAGGTTTGCTGGAGCTCAGCAAAGGGTTATTGTAGGTGATCTCATTGTAGCACAACAACACTCATGTGAGTTCCTTGTTGATTATGTCCTCTGATGGTGTAACCTGAGTATGAAATGTGAGGTATTGCTATCTAAGTAGCATGCCATTAAGATTCTTCTAAAGAATATCCATTTCTTGATCTCCTTCATGCTTAAGGGCTTCACTATCAAGACATTTGAGAAGCTAATCAACAAGGCAGCTAGTCTACTAGGAGAAGCCAAACGGTTGCCTTTTCAAGACCAGTTGTTTAAAGCAAAGCTGCAGAAGGTCTATGAGAAGAAGTTGTAGTAGTGACAATGGTAGATAAGGGAAGTAGCAGCTAGAGATTACCAGAGACCATGACCTCCACCTCCTTTGCCATCACCGAGGTAGCCCTACCGGCCTCCATAGAAGCCTCCACAGTGAGCACCACCACCTCCTCAGCCATACCACCAGCAGTAGTGGACTACATACCCGTCGCTAGGTAGCTATGGTCCACCTACTCTTTTAGATAAGCTTAACAAACCTTATTCATTTAAGAGGGAGGTAATCAGGAAGATCTTTAAGAATCTCTTAAAGAAGCCTGATTTTCAGTTACCCGAGCCTAGGAGACCGGAGGAAGTAGGCAAAAGTCATGATCCTATCATTTGCCTCTACCATCGTATGCTAGACCATGTTTTGGAGGATTGCTTCACATTCAAGGACTGGCTTGAAAATAGCTTTAAGACTAGTGCTATAGTTATCCTAAAGGAATACCTTGTGGAACAACCATCTAGTTCTATTAGGGTAATCCTTGGGGATACATGTGATCCTTCCAAAACAATGAAGTTTGGGATATTTCTTATCCAAAACCTCTAAGAAGATCATCTAGAAGATCAAGAAGCTTTCCTTGTAGGTGCTTGAGTCAGCTCAAATCTCCAACATCAAGGAAGGTTTGCAAGTTGCTAGTGCCAACTCTAGGAAAGGGGAGTCGGCAGCAAATAACAACAGCATGTGTCAACCTAGGATAGTGCATTAGTGCAACCACCAATCGATTCCAGCCTCCAGCCTTCCACACTAGAAGCTTCTTCCACTTCAGGTAGCTCTTCTTCTTCTACTAGTAGAATGCTTGTATCGATGTATAAGGGCATCAAATCCTTACCACTCACTTTACTTGATTTCTACTTTGTACCTCCAAACAAACCCAAGAAATTAAAGAATAAAGCTAGCTTGAATTACATCTGTGTCACTTCTGATGGGTTATCTTCTTCTATTTCTAATGATAACTCTTCAAGTCAAAAAAATAATAACAAATCTGATCTTCTTCTTTCTGATTCAGAGTTGGACTTTCCTACTCTGAATACTATGGCCTCACCTCTTGAGATAGGCTTGGAATCATCTAATTCTGAGGGTCCCATAGGAGAAGCTATAGGTGATCCTGATGTGCAGGTAGAACCTTCCATTACCCTGCCACAAGAGATCACCAAAGTCAACCTCCATAGTGGCAAGGTTCTACCTTCGAGGGTAGCACCTCAAGATAGAGAGAAACAAGTCATTGGTATAGAGGATCGAGAAGTCCCTCCACAGGATGCTCCACCCTTGGATATGCTTATGGAGGACCAGCCCAAGGTGGACTATAATGTCCTCTCTTATCTAAGAAAGTTTTCATCTAAACTAAGCATATATGATGCCCTTGTCTTTTCCAAAGAGATGAGGGAATCATTACTCAAGGCTTTCTTTTATCCAGAGATATGTTTATCTCGCTATAGGTGAGGAGACATGTTACACAAAAGAAGCTCAGGGGATCACCTTCATAGATGAAGACCTTTTTCTGGGAGACTTGGAGCATAACCGTCCCCTCTACATCACAGTCGACATGGACAAGTTCAGACTTATCAGAGTGTTTATGGATCCAAGTGCTTCAGTGAACATTATGAGTTTCAAGACCCTTGCCTATTTGAGGATTGATATTTACACACTCTGAGGAGATTGGATGATGTTGAGTGAATTCAATGAAGAAGGTGAGCGGGCTTTATGTTCCATAGTGTTACCTTTAGAGATAGGTGATTGGAAGACTGAAGCTAAGGTTTACATTATTGATTCAAATACTTCGATCACTACTTTGCTCGATAGGCCTTGGATACATAAAAAAAGTTAATTCCATCCTCCCTCCACCAGTATATAAAGTTCAGAAAGATGAGATTGAATATTGTGTCAATGGCGATGAAAAGCCATTTTCAGTTAGAGAGGTTGACATTTATGAGGATGCGACCTACTATCTTCCTCAAAACACCCTTTCTCATGAACTTGGACAAAATTCAAACTCAAAATCAAAGGAAATTAGAAAATGAAGGAAAATAAAAGCCAAAAGAATATGAAAAGAAAAATAAAAATCCAACTGAACAAGAAAGGAGAAATGAAGAAGGAATAAATCCACATATCACATTCCACCCACAGTTCATTCGATCATATGAACATGTGGATAGGATGGCTCAACCTCCAGTAGAGGAAGGCAAAATATAGGCAGTACCAGAGGTGGAAGACCCCTTGGTTGGCCATCAAGCAACAGAGGTCATGTTCTAGTTCATAGGAGTACCCTTACGATTCACATTAACTTGGAATCTAGCTCAGAGGATGAGTCTAATGTGATTAGTACACCAACCAACCCCTCTCTGGGTTCCATTAGAGGTGACTTTCGATCCAGACATAGATGAAGGCCAGGCATCCATATAAAGCAAAGTATTCGAATGAAGTTTATATGAAACTATTAGGCTGTAGTTGGGAACCTTAACTCTAACCTCACTTATCTCTTAGAAAGTTGAAGGTTTGGTAGTTAAGGAAGTCTCTAAGTCTTCCAATGACATGAAGTAGAAGAGATTCATTTTGGGATCATCATCCTCAAGTCTTGAAATTGATGTATAACTTGAGGGGGACACATTTAAAGAATTAATGGAATTACCATTTTACTTTTACTTTTATGTTCATAATCTTATATATAAAGGTTTAGTTCCTCACACATGGTCCAGAATAGTACTTTGAGAAGCTATGGAATATAGCATGGAAGCACAATCAAGGAAGGATTTGATTGCAGTGGGTCCAGTCGATGATGATGATTACTGCTTACTTATTACTAATCATTTAGAAAATGATAAGTTCTTTTCACACAATACCAACTCTTATGAGGATGTGTGTTTAGAAACCTCAGATGATCTAGATGATCTCCAAATCAAAGAGGTACCACCAGAATTTTAAGAGGAGATAGATTCAACCATTGACAAGTTTAAAGAAATTAACCTAGAGATAGAAGAAATTCCATGTCCGATGTACATCTGTTTGTTGCTGAATGAAGAAGAAACCAATGACTTAGTTAGGCTATTGATTGAGTTTAAAGACTGCTTCACATGGAGTTATGAAGAAATACCCAGCTTATCTCCAAACATAGCAGTCCACAAGCTAGCAATAAATCCTAACACCACCCCTATTAAGCAAGTTCTAAGATGCATGCAATTAGAAATTGAACAACAAGTCATTTTTTAAGTCAAGAAACTGCTTGCATGAGGGAAGAAAAATATCCTATCTAGTTGGCCAATGTCATCCCAGTTAAGAAAAAGAATGGCCAAATTAGCATATCCATCAATTTTAGTGACTTAAATAAGGCATTTCCTAAGGATGAGTTTCCTCTTAATATACTAGAATTAATGGTGGACATTGCCTCATCTCATATAGTCTTCTCTTTCATGGATGAGTCATCTAGCTATAACCAAATCAAGTTGTCTCTTGAAGATGAAAGAAACACTACTTTCTGAACCCCGATCAGAATCTTCTATTATAGGGTCATGCCTTTCGACCTTTAAAATGTTGGTGCTACATACCAACGGGCCATGACTCAAATCTTCAATGAACTCATCCATCATCAGGTTGAGTGCTACATTGATAAACTAATAGTCAAGAGCAGAAAAGGAAGACAATCTCTTTGACATGAGAGTAGTTTTGATTAGTAAGATAATATAACCTCAAAATGAATCCAAAGTGTGCATTAGGAGTTGCAGGGAAATTCCTAGGATTTGTTGTCCACAGGGGATAGAGATAGATCTTGAAAAGATCAAAGTTATCTTAGAAATGCCACCTCTAAGAGTTTAACTCAACTCAAATCCTTTCAAGGATGGCATCTAAGACACTTTATCTCCAACCAATCGGGAAGATGCAAACCATTCTCACTTGTCAAAAGGATTCCAATTTCAAGTGGATGGCAAGTGCCGACTTTGAAGACAACGATTTGGTGAATCCGCCAGTTCTAGCAGCCCCTATCCCGGGCAGACCACTCATCCTTTATATTGCTTTATTGGATTACTCTCTCGGTGCTCTATTGTCCCAAGCTAATGACAAAGGGAAGAAGAATGCTCTCTACTATCTCAGCCATCATCAAATTCCTGCTGAAGCAAACTATCAACCCATTGAGAAACATTGCTTAGCTTTAATCTTTGCCTCTCAAAAGCTACGACATTATATGCTTTTTCATAAGGTGAACTTGATCTCTTGAACAAATCCATTCATTCTCATGCCAATGCTATCTAGATGTTTGGCATGATGGTCCATGATTCTCTTGCAGTTCGATATCACATTCGTACCCCTCCTTGTGATAAAAGGACAGGCACTAGCGATTTCCTAGCATCACACCCATTGCCTGCTAACTCTCCTCTTAGTGACAATCTCCCTGATGAACAAATCATGAACTTAAGGGAGGCTGACAACCATTGATGGGAGATGCATTTTGATGGTTCAACTTCTTTTCATAAAGGGGAAGTATCACAACCTATTCTCCCAGGAAAGGTAGGGGTAGGAATAGTTCTCCTAACTCTAGACCCTGATGTGATGAGATTTTCATACTATCTTGCCAACACCTGCACCAACAATGAAGCCGAGTATGAGGCTTTGATTATCGGCAGTAATCCATCACTATCAGTGTCAAGAGCATTAACATCTTTGGGGATTCTGAGTTTGTCATCAATCAAATTGTTGGGTCGTACAAGGTTCTCAAACCCAAGCTTCATCATTACTATGAGTATACCAAGAAGCTGTTGGCCCAAATTCTTGAAGTCACCATCTACAAGGTTCCCCAGCGAGAAATAGATGCTTTGGCCTAACTTGCCAAAGAGTTGGCATGTCCGGAAGATGAGTCCATTTCAATAAGGGTTCAAAATAGACAAGTCCTATCTCTTATTGATGTTGAACTCATTGAGAGGCTTTCTCTTGAAGGGGAGGTTTCCATTTACAAAATGGACAAGGAGCTAGATTGGAGGCAACCATTCATAGAATATCTGAACATAATCTACCTCAAGAAAATTCACAAGCCCATAAGGTGAAACAGAGAGCTCTCTCCTACGCTCTTGTTGATGGCACCCTGTACCGTCGGTCCTTTGACTAAATATGGTTATGTTGTTCAGACAAATATGAAGCCCATGGAATTATAATTGAGGTACATTCAGGTCTATGTGGAGTGCATCAATTTGGTCCAAAGATGAAGATGAAGATTAAGAGACTAGGATACTAATGGCCTTCGATGATTACAGACAACTTGGATGTAGCTAGGAGATGCCATCAGTGTCAGGTGTGGTCCTTCACCAACCACCCAACATTCTACACACTACATTGGCCATTTGAGTGTTGGGTACCAACATTGTGGGTCGATTGATCCTCCTTCTTCCAAGGGTCATCGATTTATCTTAGCTATCACCGACATTACTTTTCCAAGTGGCGTAAGCCATCCCACTCATAGAGGTCATATCTGTAGTTTTCAAAACCATATCGTATATAGGTTTAGGGTGCCTCGATGAATTATATCCAATAATGGTACTGTATTCAAAAGCATAAAGATCAACAGCTTCTCTAGAAGACATGGTATAGATTGGAGATACTCCACCATCTACTACCCCAGAGCAAATGGCTTAGCGGAAGCATTCAACAAAACTCTCATCCAAATACTAAAGAAAACTCTTGATGACAACAAACGATAGTGGAAGCATTGGTTGAAGCCTTGTGAGCCTGTCGCACCATATACTGAACTCCAACTCAGTCTACCCCATTTTCCTTAGTGTATGGTCCTGAAGCCATTCTACCTTTATAAATTTGACTCCCATCACTAAGGATAGCATTGGGTAGCAAGATCACTAAAGAGCAGAATGGAAAGTTATGGTTAGAAGAGCTCAGAGGTTTGGAGGAGAGTCGCCTACGAGCGTGCTAGAACCTCGTGTTGTACAAAGCCAAAATGATTCTTGCTCATAACTAGCTGGTCTGCCCTAGGTCTTTCTGAGTAGGAGAACTTGTGTTAGTCCAAAGGAGACCAATTATTGACCATCGAAAGATGGGAGGCAAGTTTGAACCCACATGGGAAGGCCCCTATGTCATAGAGAAGGCCTACCAAAGAGGATCTTATCAGCTTATTGATTGTAAAGAGGAACACCCAATACTTCCAATTAATGGGCTCTGTCTATAGGAATATTACCCATGAAATAAACCATATTTGAAAATAATTATTAATAAAACAACAAAATTTGATTCCATTCATCAAATCTTCTCTTCTTTCAAAGCATTGTTGGCTTGTCTTGCAAATCATGTTTGTTTAGGTGTAAGAGTCCCCGGGCATCTATCCCTCTTTCACAACCCAAACACAATCTCCTGGTGCTATTATAATAGGTGTAAAGAACACGAGGCATCCTATTTTGGTTAGCACAACTAAGTTAGAGAGAACCCAAGCAGCATCCTCTCATAATGGGAATACTGTTTACCATCCATGGAACTATTTCATTAAAACCCTTAGTGTGTCTTAGGTAGGTGTAAGAGTCACCCAGAGGAATCCTATTCCTTTTGACACATGCACAAAATAAACACAAATCTTTTATCTCAAGCTATTTGATGTGGGAGCAAGCCCCCTATGGCACTCACTCATTAGTTACTCTAGGTCGGGTCTACATGCTACACGCTAGTATGTCACCCCGGTGGTCACTTATTAGAGGATGTGAGTCCCCACGCTTTCTTCCTAACTTGACCATTGCAGACTAATGAGCGCCTTGTTAGTATGGTAGTATTTGCTACCCAACCAGTAAGCTATCTCATGTTGACTTTGGTTAAGAAGATGTGAGTCCTCATGCTTTCTTCTTAAACTAGCCGTCATGCACTAACAAGGTTGAATACATTTGAGATTTAGGATAAGTCCCTATAGGCTCCTTTCCTCTTGACTACATTTGAGTTGATATAAGCCCCCTAGTGGCATTCACTCAGTAGTCACCCTAGGTCGGATAGCACCTATCGATCTGAGGATAGATTATCCTAGCAATCAATTCTACTATAGAAGGATTTGAGTCCCCGAGCTTTCTTCCTAGGCTGATTGTTGTAAACCAACGGGCACCTAAGGTTGGTTGATGTTCTATGCTGATAGTGACTCACCCAGTGGATACACCACTCTTGGTAGATGTGAGTTCTCATGCTTTCTCTTTGAGTTGGACACCGAATACCTATTGAATAGATGACTAGCCATGTCATCTACTCCAAGGGTTTTGGATTAAGCCCCTAGCAGCCCCATCCCCTATGAACATTCTATTCAGATTAGACAGTCCCTCTTTCATAGTAACCACCCCTGTGGTTGGAGAATTTGTTCAGACGATGCGTAGAATCTCCCTTAGTTCAAAAAATTTAAGATAGGTCTAAGCTAATATAAGCTCCATCTCAATTCCATCCCTCACAAACTAACAGGGTCCATCATAAACAAACTAAATTAAAAAAACAAATAAATTAATTCGCTTGTGGATTAAGAATTGAAGCCCCCAAAGGGCCCCTTTTCCCAAGTAGGCATCCTATCTTTAGGGCAGTGTCAGCAAAATTCTCAATAAGAATTGCCTAACTACCTGAGTTGAGATAAATCCTTGGGTGTCTCACACGCTTAGTCGCTCAATCTATTATTACCATAAGCAGGTTACCCTGGTAATGATTCCGCTTTGAAAGATGTAATGCTATGATGCATTCTTTCTAGCATGATTATCGCAAAGCAATGGGCAGCTCTAGGTGGTTGATTTGTTGCCCAAAGCAACCGATCATACAAGTGGTCTTTTCTAGTGGAAGATGTGAGTCACTAAGCTTTCTTCCCTTCAATTGGTCATTGCAAACTGAAGGGAATTCTTTTGGTCGGATAGTTCTCTCATCGGTCGGGAAACTACTCCCTTTGGTTCAGTAAATCTGAGATTAGCCTAGGCTAATATAAGCTCATTCTCAGTACAATCCATCGTAAACCAACGGAATCCACCAAAATAAATAAATCTAAAAATGAAATTAATCTTGACTATCTTTGAGCTGATTTAAGTCACCCAGCGGCATTCAATCAATAGTCATCCCTGGGTCGGGTTCAATATTTTCTCTTGCCAATAGAATACCCTAGCAACTAGTCTCTACTTTGGAGGATGTAAGTCTACTATGCTTTCTTCTTAGTACAATTGTTGCATACCGAAAGGCATCCCTTTGGTTGGCTAGTCCTACTATGTGTTTAGTAGACTACCCCCTTTGGATTGGTAAATCTGAGTTAGGTCTTGGCCTCCGTGGCTCCTACTTAGTATAGTCCATCACAAACCAATAGGGTCCATCTCAAAATCCCAAATCTAAAAGAAAACATTCAACAAATTCAACACTCTTCACCAGTGGAAATTTCTCCCCAATGAGACTCAAATTAAATCAAACCTCACATCCCCTTGTGGATGACTTGAACCTGCATCCCTAGTGAAAGGTTCACACTCTACCCTTAGTGGATTCTTCCCTCTCTATTACATCTTGGACATAAGTAGAGCCACATTGCACTAAGCTCTGGATTCTTTCTACACTTTGGTTATAGATAGATTGTTTCTGTTAGTGCTTGTGATCTGGTTGTTGATCATTTCAAACACCATACATGCTGTTCCTTGTCATTCACACCACACCCATTGGGCGCCCTTTGTTGACCTTATTTTTAGATTGAGGTCTCAGCCCCTCCATCTTAGACATAGGACTTCTCTTAGACTTTAAGAATTCCTTAGTCTTAAGACACATCTAGCGATTAGGTGGACATTGAACCTCGCCCTAGAGACTTAGAAGATTTAGCTATAGGAATAGGTCATGCCTTAGGGGTGTTAGGAAAATTTTTCTACCCTTAGCTTGAACCATTCCTCACCTTCCTTCCTTCAAGTCAAACTCGAAATAAATCTTATTTAATTTTCTCCAAACTCAAATCATTTCCATGTGATTGAAATCCATGATTGAAACCCATGAATAGAATTCCTAAGCCCAAATCTTTCTTAATTTCTTAATCTTCTTTTAAATACTTAGCCTAAATCAGGACCTAAACCAATTCAAACTCTTGAGATTTTCTCATAATTCATTTATATTCTCATTTATATTCACATATATAAAAGAAATATAAATTTAAACTAAACTCAAAATTCAAAATCAATGCATAAAATTTCCTAAGTCCTTTAAATTTTCCTTCATGGACTTAGCCAAAATCAAATGCAAACCAATTCAAATTCATGGGATTTTCTCATAACTCATTTATATTCTCATTTATATTCACATATATAAATGAAATATAAATACAAATCAATCAAATAAAATCCAAAAAATTAAAATTCCAAATTTAAATTCCTTCTAAAGTCCTTAATTTCCCTCTTAAGTACTTAGCCTAAATCATGTTCAAATCAATTCAAATTCATGGGATTTTCTCATAACTCATTTATATTCACATATATAAATGAAATATAAATATAAATTAATCAAACTAAATCCAAAATTCAAGCTCCAAACTCTAAAAATTTTCTATGTCATTTAAATTCCCACTTAAAAGACTTAGCCTAGATCATAATCAAATCACTTCAAATCCTTGAAATTTTCTAATGAGCCATCTATATTCTCATTTATATTCACATATCTAAATGAAATATAAATTCAAACAATCAAAACCAATTCCAAAAATCAAACTCAAATCCACACAAAATCTTACCTAAGATTCTCAAGTCAAAGTCTTGAACTTAGCCAAATCAACTTCAAATAAAGCCAAACTCTTGATTTTTCTTCATGATTCAATCAACCCTACAATCATGAATCCAAATATAAATACAAAATTCAATCAATAAATCAAAACTCAATTCAAAAATCAAACCCCAAATCCATTCATGTTCTTCCTTTGAATATGAAATTGTCAAATGAATCAAAACCCATTTGACTTCAAACTACTTGCAAATGGATTTGTAGTTTAATCATAAGTCCATATACAAGTTCAATCAAACTCAAATCAAGCTTTGACCAAGCCATTTAACCGACTTAGACTCACTTGACCCAAAGTGACCTAAAGTACCCTTACAAGCCAAATTCTAATCATAACCAAATTGGATTGAATCAAACTCACCTATGCCTCTCATCATGATCAACAATCATCATGAGATGATCAATCACCCAAATTAGGTCAAACCAAGTCAAACCTTATGGTTGACCAAGTCAACACTAAGACAAAATGAAACCTAACATAGCCAAAATCCACCATTGGCCAAATTGATTGAAACCATTGATCTAAGTTCATTCATGACATATTTTTGAACTTGACCAAGTCAACATTTGAGCCTAACGTAACACAATTGGCTACTTGACCCAAGTTGACCCAACTTGACCTAAAAAGTTAAAATATGCAAAAACTTGATCTAAGCCAAATTGATTGAAACCAATGGGTCAAGTTTATTCCAAATCACTTGTTGAACTTGACCAAAGCCTCAATTGGCCAACTAGACCTAACCTAGCCCAATTGGCCTTGAACCCAACTGGACCTAAATGGGTCATGTTGAGCCAAATTCAAACTTAACCAAAATTGATTGGAAATAAACATACCAATCCACTTCATATGACTAACTAACCCTAAACCTACCCATGAACTAACTCAAATAGGTCAAATGGGTCAAATTGGTCAACTTGGCCCATTTAACCTAAATGAAGTCATATGAGCCAAATTCAAACCTAAACCAAATTGAATCAAACCAAAGCCATCAAAATATTTCAAATGGTCATATGAACTTGACCCAACCCTTGGTTTGACCCAATTTGAACAATTGGTCAACTTGACCCAAGTTCACCCATTTTAACCTAAATGGGTCAACATGAGCCAAACTATACCAAATGAACTCCAAATCCAATGAAACTTGCAAAACCTATTTTGTCAACATACCCAACATATTCAAATTCAAAATCAACTAAATGACCATTCTACCCCTAAAAATAGAACAAATTTTGGTCAAATCCATGGGGAATTTGGTCAAGTCCTCTTCATACCAACTTGATACCTTCATAATAGGTCAAGTAGACCCTATGGATGGTGGTGCATCAACCCAATGGGTTTGGGTCAGCCCAAATTGACCCACGGCCAAAACCAAGCACATTGCTCAAATTGGCCATATGGAAAACTTCCCTGCACTTATTGTGAAACACATGGGAGGTTACCACTCTACTCCTTAGCCCAAACCGACCATGTGCAAAACTTCTAATTGCTCAAACAACCTATTCAATCTTGGCAATTGGATCAAAATAGAAAACATAGCGACCATCCGATTACCATAGTGGGAGATATACTCCCTAATTCACAATTCTACCTTCCTCACTATCGAAGTAAGGGAGAGTAGAGCCATTAGAGTGATCCTAAACTCTCTAGAAGGGATTTAAATTTAGCATTTCTTGGTTTTCATCCTTGAAAATGGGGAGCTCCATAGATTGGCAAACTTTTCCAAACTCCAAATCAATTCAACTACCTTTGCACACTCCACGAGGGCCGAGCTTTCCTAAGCTCTCTCTGAAGTTCTAAAGGCAAGGGGAGGTATAATTCCATCAAAGCAAGGGAGCTAAGGAGGGGTTGGTCCATAGAGAAATCTACTCAACCTCAGAAGCTAATACATTTACCACCGCTTCATCTGAACTAGAAAAAGCTCCTCCAAGGGAATCGAGCACTGGTGATCACCTTCGGTGATCAGCTCTAGTGAGGTTAGACATTTTTTTACCACTAAACTCCATGTGTGTTGGTCTTTTGTGAAAGAAAGTTTAATGTCATGAAATTTCAACTGTTAGATGTGATTATCATTAGGGTTAGATGGTGTGTGCAAAGTTTCAGTCCAATATGAGCTTGATCGAGCTCAGATCTTCCCTTTGAAAGTGGACGGTCTCCATTATTCCTCGGAAGAGATGATCTCGCCGTCCATCCGCATTTTGGATGGATGACCGAGACACACATTTTAAATCCTATTTCATCTTTTAAAATCATGGGTTAATGGTCGTTCGATCCTTGATCAAGCGGATACAAAACCAGCATGCCATGCAAGCTATCATGTGACACTTAAGTGGTCGCTCGTTGCTTGATGCGGAAAGCGATCGACTCCCATGCCACGCCATTAGATTAAAGGATTAATTAGGTTTTAAATAATTCTAATTAATCCTCTAAACTTTAAAAATTCATATCTCTTTACAGAAAAACAAAAAAATATGATGTAAATTTCCACTTAAAGATAATTCATTCTAGAATATTCTAAAATTGGTTTTATTGGATTTTTAATATTATCTTTATCTACTTTTAGGTTTTATTAGAAATATTAATTTACTAATTATTCCCTAATTAAACCATTGATTAATCTCAAACTTCTTGGGTATATTTTAGTTACTAACTTCTCCCTCCCCTAATTTTCTTGGGATTTATTGATTGCTTGATTGGGAGAATTGCTAATGCATTTCCTAATTACCCCATTTATGTAATTAAGGTTAATTGAGGGTTTGATTAGTGTTTTAAAACCTTATTGAAGTTGATTAAGGTTTGATCCACTGAATAAGAGATTTAGGGAATAATTTTGGGGCATTTACACTAAGCTATTCCATTAACCAACTTTTCTTTTCTAATCATCTCTTAATTAAGGGCTAATTCACTAATTACCCTCTTAATTAATTTCTTAAAATTTCTAAAATTCTTGAGAACTTAATTAATCTACTTTGGGTAGATGCTTAGGTGTTCAAGAGCCTAAGTTCAATAAAGGAAAACAAAGCTCATATGTGTGAGGGGTGTTTTGAAATTACTTATGTTAAACCCCTTAGCTTAATTAACCATTAATCATGAGCCAAATTAAAGTAGGCCCTTTTCTTCCTAGGTGCATTGCAAATTTACATTCCTTGTGAGGTTTTATGTCATCTCATTGACTCATAATAATTTGGTTAACTATGCTAAGGTGGTGTAAGGGTTAATAAATATGCTTAATTCATACCTTAATCTAATCAAAATCTAAAATGAATCTAATCATCTAAAATAAAACAAAAAATTCAAACACATGTGGTAATGGGTTAGGAACAACAAACTAAATCAACATTTTCAAAATTAGATTAAATTTAAAATCAAATAAAAATTATATTAAATAAACTTTGATTTACTTAAAGCTCTCTTATTTTGTAAGATTGTCTTTAGGATTTAATTGAAGTGAATGTGTTAACATGTTGTCATTACTTTAGTTCTTTCCCTAACATGCTAAATATGTATTTCATGTGGTTTCATACATCCATGCTTTTCAAAAATTAAATTTAAAATGAAAATGTTTCCTTTATGTGAAATTGCATGTGTTGGATAAAGTAAGAATATGAGTGGCTATTATTACTATTAAATCAAATTTATTTTCAAAATATATGAATCAATTATCCAAACTGAAAGTGTGTTACTTATATCTTAATTATAAGTTTGCATGTGAGTAAAATATAAAGATGTGCTTAGTGTAGGTCTTCTTTCTCTTCTCTTTTAGTATAGTTTTGATTAGATTTGGCAAGGTGTATAGTTCATTTGAAAAGAACTTAGCGGTTTCTAATTCCACATCCTATTCATTTCCATACTATCACTTAAGAAGGATACTTATGCTTGCACATATAAATTGCATAAACAAAATAAATCAACTTACACAATTTTTTGCATTCTTTCTTTTCCATTCATTTTTTGTACACAGGCTTGTATTTAAGGAAAGTGGTATATTAGTCTAGACAACCCTGGGGTTCTGAGGCTTTAAGTAGCTATAATTAGGTCATGTACCTTATACCTCTGGTTAACAATGTCGCTGTACTCACTTATGCCTTTCTTACTTTCATGTGTGCATGTGAAAATTGGATAAGAAATCCCTTTTCTACTTAATGAAAATCATGCATCAAAACTTTCAAATTTTCTTAAATGAATTGGTTAGCGTGCATCATAAAGTGTGTTAAACATTCTTATTTGTATGTAAAGATATGCTTAGGACTCATCCACATGCATGTTATACATGTTGGGAAAGAACTGAACCGATGTATGATTTGTGAATTTCGTTCATTTTGTTTAATCTTAAAATGCCTTTCTTTTTGAATGGGTTTGTTTAGAGTTCATCTAAACTTAGGATTAATTAAAACACCTAATTAAAACATTCACTAAAAAAAACCAAAACATGAATCTACTTTAGAAATTCCTTAGGTTAGGGAAGGAAAGAAAAGTTCTCTACTCTTTCCCTCTTTATAACTTAGTAATTAATTGTATGATTCACTTGAACCTAATCAAACCATGAAATAAAATCAACCCAAATCAACTAAATCACTTAAGTGATACCCCTAAGTTTAACATGTTTCACACTTAGAGAATTCTAACTTAAAATAGCTAAGCATGCCACACAAACCTCCAAAGCACACACATTAGACTAAGTCAACACTTCTAGCTTCAGGTTAGGGCGGTGCATGGTTTGATGCTTGCTTTTATTTTGTGATGTATGCTTTATACTAGATGTTAAGATGTATGTGCATAGAATGAATGATAGGGCGATCTTAGTCTAACCATTATCTTCTGCCAGGGATTGTGCTAAAGGGGCGTTGTAATAAATATAAATATAAATGCTTTAGTTGTGCAGGTGCTTATACCCCTAAGAATAATCCAATAGGCCAGGTGGACTTAGTCACCCATGTGTGGGGTGATAAGTCCAATATACATGCTTGGGATTTAGTGATTTGTTTAGCTAATCTTTGTTTTGGTGTTAATGATTTAGTTTTCCTTTTCATGTAAATTTTTGAAATTAGGATTTTGGAAAGATTGTTTTGGGATTAGGATGAACATTGGTCATAAGATCTCATCTTATTCACCATGTGTAGCCTTTGGAGCATCTACCTTCTAACCATCCAAAAGAAGGAACCAAAGAAGAAAGAAGAAAAGAAGAAGAAAGAAGAAAATAAGAATGAAGAAATGAAGCTTGAAGACCCCCATAACAATAAATTTCTTGCTTAATTGTATTTAATTCATTTTTAATCGGGTTGTATAAGGGTAGAGCTCGGCTACCCAATTTGTTTTCGGGTTTATGTGGTGGTACCTGACCACAATGGCCTCTTATTCTTTTGCGATTAGCTTTATAAATTGATTGATGATTTGTTTAGCTTGTGCATTAAGTGACATCCTTTTCCTAGTTTTCTTGCTTTATGTGTGGCCTGGATGTGGATTAGGCTCTTAGGGAAAAATAAATATTTTACCAAACTTAGCAATTCAAAACTAAAAATAAGGAACTCATAACCTCACCTAAAGCTTAGGTTAAAAATCAAGATAAAAGAATTAGTAACTCTATAGCTGGATGAGCATTTCTTTTATAAGATCATGCACAAATGCATATTGTTTTTACTCTTGATTAGATGGCTTCCACCTTTTCCAGAGAAACTTGGCTTGACCTTTGAGAGCAATGGTGGAAACATACCTCCTCCCTTCTCATTGATTTTGGCCAATAATCTCATTTCTCATGCATTAGGCATATGAATCCTATTAGCCTGAGTCAAAATGATTATCCAAAAATGAAAATTAAATGAAATCTGAATTGCATTAGATTTAGGTCATTTGAAGCATGTCCTTACATGATCTAGTCTCTTTAGGGAGTGAGTTTAAGGACTTAGTCTCTTTCTAAATAAATACAGCCCAACTATCTTGCATAAAGCATATGACTTTCCTATATGAATTTGAAACCGTAGGAGGAGTTAGTTGGCGGCCACCCTCAGGCGATTGTATGTCCAAACAATTGGGTGGTTTGTCCTCTCTTGTGAAGGCAAACCAAATACCCATTTTGCCTTAGATTTAGGTTGTACTTTCGGCCCTCGCCAAAGCTCCCAAGATTTAGGTTCTAAGGTTGCTTTTCTCCTTTGTGGGCCATAATCATAAATCCTCACCTCTTAGGCATTTCTATAATCTTCTATCGTGGAATCATAATCACAAAATTTCTATTGAAAAATTCAAATCAAACAAATTAAATCAATTTCAAAAATGTAAAGCCCAACCATAAGATAGTTTGAGATGCTCTCTAGGTTTCCTATCATCATGGCCATCTTCTACTTATATTTCTTTTGGTTTTGATAATAAGTCCCTCTATTTGATCAATCCCATTTGATCTTCCAAAATAAACTAATCGATTAATAGTCCTATCTATTGAAATTTTTGGAGACAATGATCATTTACCTTAATATAGAGTATTCCTAAGGGATCCCATCCCTTAGGATGTAATTAACTATTGGGGCTTGCCCTTGTAGGGAACTTAATGAACCCGATTTATAATAAACCTTACTTTACTTTTCCATGTAAAGTAGGGGAAGAATCTCTAGTACATAAGTAGACAATTGTCCTTAGGAGTCCTTATTCGGGTGATTAGGTCCATTGTAGGGTGGTGACTTCTATCTCTCAAGATAGTACACCTCTCCTCAATCTGATACCCAATTATCTTAATAAGAACATCTGATCTCGGTGTCCCAACACATGTATATTTTATATATTTCTATTTTCATTTATTCTCTTTTCGAAAGGAGGGGGGATAGATGAAGGCAAGAAATGTATAAGAATATTTTCACCACACCAATAATGAGGTTTTCACCCCCTGAAACTGCCTCTGAATTGACCTCTTCCTCTGCGTGGGGGAGGTCAGGTTGTCTTACCATATATTCTAATGGAGTAAAGAACTGTGGGTGGAATCTAATGTCAGGCTCCACTTCCTCCTCAAGGTCTATTTCTACTCCATTTTATTCCCTTTTCATTTTCTCTTTTCTTTTCTTTTTTTTTTCTCTTTCTTTTTTTTTTATTTTTTTATTTTTAAACTTTGGCCAATTTTATGAGAATAGACTTATTGATTTTAAGGGAGGTAGTAAGCCATATCCTCATATATGCCGACCTCGTGAACTATAAATGACTTGAGATCTCCTTTGACACAGTAGACGATCCCACCTCTCATAAACTCCATACAATGATGTAGAGAGAATGGAATTATGTTGTTCTCATGTATCCATGGTCTCCCAAGCAAAGCGTTGAAAGATGTATCCGAGTCTATAATGTGAAACTTGGCCTCGATCTTCCAATCATCTATCTCCAAGGAAACACTATGGAGCCTAAGGCCTATTGACCTCACTTTTGGAGTGCAGATTCAATCTTCCCATCATAGACTTAGGAGTCTTCTAGACACTAAGACTTCCCTAGTCATAAGACACTTCTAATAATTAGGTAAACACTTAACCTAATCCTAAATACTTAGAAGAGTTAACCATAGGATTAGGTTATGCCTTAGGGATTTGGATAATCAACCTACCCTACAACCCAAATCCAATCCATGTTCACCTTCTCAAACCAAACCTCAAGTTCAATTCAAACACCAAATTCAAATTCAAATCCAAACCCGAATTCCAAAACCAAAAGATTGAATCCAATCATGAAATCTAAACTTGAAACCCTTCCTAAGCCATATGACCTATCCCATTGACTTATCCAAATCTTAATCCAAATCAATCCAAAATCAATTAATTTTCTTATAATAAATTTATATCTTCAATAAACTTCCTAAATATAAATCAAATATACATTCAAATGATCAAAAATAAATCAAACTAAATCAAATTAAATCAAAACCCTTCCTAAGCCATTTGACCTATCCCATAGACTTAGCCAAATCTTAATCCAAATCAAGTCAAAATCAATTGATTTTCTTAGAAATAAATCATTTTTTCAGTCATCTTCACAAATTTAAATGAAATATACATTTAATCATCAAAACTATATCAAACCAAATCAAAATCCAAACCTAAGCCACATGACCCAACTCCATGGACTTAGCCAAATTCCTTCATTCCAAAACCCAAATTAAATTGATTTTCTCATGAATCAATATTACCTTCAATCATATTCATAAATATAAATGAAATATACAATCATTATGCCAAACCATAATCAACCCAAGTCAAACCCAACTTAACTATTTTGACTTGAAATGTTCAAATGAACCAAAACACATTTGAACCCAAGCTAATTGCAATTGAATTTATATATCAATCCCAAATCCCTATATAAACTCAACTAAATCAAACTCAACCCAAAATCAAGCCAACTAAACCCAATTGGCCCACTTTACACAAAGGGCCAATTTGAACTCTTTGAGCCAAGTTCTAATCCTACCCAAATTGGATTGAACCAAGCCTATCAAAACCTCCCATCATGATTGTTGATCACCTTAGGTTGATCAATTGGCACAAATTGGGTCAAACCAAGTCAACCTGGTCATTTGTCCAAGTCAACCCCTTAACCCATATGAACCCAAGCTAGCCAAATTGAAACCTAAGCCAAATCTCTTGAAACCAATGGTTCATACCAAATCAAAATCAATATTTGAATATGACTTGACCTTCAATTGAGTCAAACCAAACCCAATTGGGCTCTTGACCTAAGTTAATCCTAATTGACCTAAAAGACTAAATTGGGTCAAAATATAAACAAAATTAATTGCAACCAATGGCTCAAGTTTATTTCAAATTGATTGTTGAACTTGAGCAAAGCCATGATTGGGCCCAATTTGAACCCAATTGATTTAGCCCAAATTGACCTAAAGGTTCAAGTTGGCCTAAATCGAACCAAATCCAAATTAATTGAAACCAAAGCCTACAATCATCTTCACTTGGTCAACTAAACCCAAACAAACACCCAACCCAAGCCAATTTGGCCAATTTTGTCAAATTGGTCAACTTAACCCATTTGAACTAAATGAATTCAAATGAGCCAAAATCAAATCTAAGCCAAACGAAACCAAACCAATTAAACCAAAACATCCCAAATGATCATATATACTTGACCTAACCCTTGATTTGACCCAATTTGCCCATTGGTCAACTTGACCCAACCTAACCCAATTTGACCTAAATGAGTTGAGCCAAACCTAACCAAATCAACTCCAATTACTTGAAATTTAGGCTAACCCACTTTTGGCTCATTTAGAATCCCAAATCAAATATAATGCCAAATGATCATTCTATCCTTATTAGGTCACATGAGATAAATCACTTATGTATGTGGTAATTTTCATTTCTTGGCCACTTGGTACTCTCCCAATGGCCCACCTAGGTACCTAGGACATAGCCCAACCTGATCCATAGGGTGGTTGGGTGGGCCATGACCCATGGGAGGTGAAATCACCTCACCCACCGCCCCCCAATTAGAGCATTTGAAACCCATAAGACACCCATGATTCCTCCTTGGCATCCACCTCCAAACCTTCAACCAACCAAGCTAAGCCAACTCACCTCTTCCCTACCACCCATGACTCCCTGAGATGGTGGATGCCAGAAGCCAAAACTGATCCCACCATGATTAAGATGAAGGGGTACACCCCTCATTTCCTCAAACACACACAAAAATCATTCATCGAGCCCTAGCTACCCAAGAACTACTAGAGCCATTTCTTAAGCTCCCAAGCTCATTCCTCGATCAAAAAATGACATTCCCTTCCATCCCGAAATAGGACACTCCCATTTCTGACCCAACTTCCATATTTCTCCATCAAACTCAAATTAACTTTGCACGCACCTTCCATTAGCCTCGTCGAACAAGAGTAAATCATCTCCCAAGCTTCCCAAACACCGGAGGTGGGACTTCGAACAAAGTTGAGCTCTAAATCATCAGTTCGTAGCCTTTCAAGTGAACATTGAGGAATTGATCCAATTGTTGCTCAATAGGGCTTCATCTCCACTAGATGAAGCTTCCTCAATTGTTCGATCCACCAGTCTTTAGCTCTAGGGAGGTATGCTTCCAAAACTGATCCTTAGGCAGAAATGGGTTGGAGCTTTTTGAAGAAAACTTGAATATCATGTGATATTGATTGTTGGATCCCCTCTGATCGATGTCGTGAAGGTGTGGGATCCTTTTGGAGTTGATCCAAGCTTGGGTAAGCTCGAATCAAGAGAGCAATGGTGGACAGACTCCATTCTCCCTCACTCGTGAGATGTTAGATCACACACTTAAAATAGTTTAATGAAATTATGGTTGGTCCCCATGTATGGGAAAACCATAAAAGTAATTAATTAAGTTCCTTAATCTAATTAACTATTAATTATGAGCTAATTGCATTAGGCCCCTTTTATTTTCTAGGATCATTGCAAGTTTATTTTCCATGCATATCATGTTGGCTCATAATTATTTAGATAATTACTTTAAGGTGACATAGGTAAGGGTAATTAATTCATCTAATTAGGGGTTCAACTTAATTAACCCAAAAAATTAACTTAATTACATTTCTTTAAATTAAATCAAATTACTAATGTTTGAATAGGTTTAAAATAACAAGTGATGATTTCTCTTTCATCTTTAAATCAAATCAAATCCATACTTAATTAATAAAGAAGCTTTAGTTTGCCTTTAAGAATCCTATTTGATTTGATTGTCCTTAAGAACTAGTTTGGTTGAATGAATCACATGCTTATATTTGATTGTCCCCTTTTCAATCATGTTAAATTTGGTATATCATTTGAATTCTTGTAGCCGCCTTTTTAATCAAGTAAAATAAAATTGATTTCCTTTATGTAAGTTTGTATGTGTTAATTTAATTTAATATATGCATGGCTATTATCATTATTAAATCCAAATGTGTTTTCAAAAGCTTATAAATGAATAATAATATGTGTTATGATGCTAGTTATAAATACATAAGAAATGCATGTGCTTATAGCTTAAGTATATGAATGTTGAGTTCTCTTTCCTCTAATCTTGTTTTGATTTATATAAGATTGAATGGAGATGGGTATATAAGGACATCCAGAACACGAGCTTCAGCCCCAAGGAAGTCATTTGATTACCTCACTTCCCTGGTTTATTACATAATTTATGGAATCGAAAAGAAGAAATGTTGAATCTGAATTTGTTCTCTATTAAAAAAAAAACTAAAAACCCTTAACCATAAACTAAAACCTAAACCCTAAACCTAAAACCTAAACCCTAAACCCTAAACCCTAAACCCTAAACCCTAAAACCTACAACCCTAAACCCTAAACCCTAAATTCTAAACCCTAAAACCCTAAACTCTAAACCCTAAACCCTAAACCCTGAAAACCAAAAAACCTAAACCTAAACTAAATAAAACATAAAAATAAAAAAAATAAAAATACCATAACCTAAATAAAATAAACTAAAATAAAAACCTATAATAAAACTTGAACCTAAACCTAAACCTAAACCTAAAAATATAATAAAATAAAAAATAAAAAGTAAACTAAAATAAAATAAATAAAAGCTTAAACAAAACTTAAAAAATTAAATAAACCTAAATAAAATAAAACCCTAACGAAAATAAAATTAAAATAAACCTAAAATAAAATAAAATATAGTAAAACTAAATAAAACCTAAACCTAAAAAATAAACCTAAAAATAAAAACTAAAAATAAATAAAAAATAAAACCTAAATCCTAAACTTAAAAAAATGAAAACTAAAATAAACAAAATAAAAATAAACCTAAACCTAAACTAAAATAAATTAAACTAAAATAAATAAAACCTAAATCTAAACCTAAAATAAACTAAACCTAAACCCTAAACTTAAAAAATAAAATAAACAAAAATAAACCTAAACCAAAACTATGAAATAAAACTTAAAATAAACCTAAATTAAAACCTAAAACCTAAAACTAAATAAATAAAATAAAAACTAAACATTAAACTAAAATAAAAAATAAAATCTAAATTTTAAAAATAAAATAAAAATAAACCTAAACTAAAAAATAAACATAAACCTAAACCTAAACCTAAAAAATAAACTAAAATAAAAAACCTACAATAAAATAAAGAAACTTAAAATGAATAAACTAAACTAAATAAAAAATAAACCTAAATAAAATTATATACTAAAATAAACTAAAATAAATAAAAATTAAACTAAATAAACCTAAACCTACCGGTTTACTTAATTTTAGAAAAACCCTAAACCCTAAACCCGAAACCCTAAATCCTAAACCCTAAACCCTAAATCCTAAAACTAACCATAAACTCGAAACCCTAAACCTTAAACCCTAAACCCTAATGCTGACCCTAAACCCTAAATGCTAAACCCTAAACCCTAAAACCCTAAAACTTAAACTCTAAACAAAACCCTAAACCCCACTAAATAACCCTAAACCTAAAGCTAACTCTAAACCCTAAACCCTAAAACCTAAACATTAAATCATAAACCCCAAACCTAAATCATAACCCCTAACCTATACCTAAAATGCTAAACCCTAAACATTAAACCCTAAACCCTAAACCCTAAAAACTTAAAATCCTAAACGTAAACTAAATAAAGCCTAAAAATAAAATTAATAAAATAACCTAAACCTAAATAAAATACAAAAAAAAATAAAATAAAAACCTAAACTAAAACATAAAGCTAAACCTAAAAATAAAATTAAAAAGTAAAAAATACCAAAATAAATTAAATAAAAACCTAAACTAAACTAAAAAAGAAGATAAACATAATAATAAAGAACCTAAATAAAATAAAACTAAATGTACAATAAAATAAATAAACCTAAAATAAAATAAAATACAAACTAAATAAAACCTAAACCTAAAAAAAAGAAACCTAAAAGTAAAACATATAAATAAATAAAAATGATAACATAAACCCTAAACTAAAAAAAAACCTAAACCTAAAATAAAAATAAAATAAACAAAATAAACTAAAATCTAAACTTAAACCTAAAAATAAAATAAAATAAATAAATAAAAAGTAAACTAAAATAAAATAAATAAAAACCTAAACTAAACTAAAAAATAAAATAAACCAAAGAATAAAAATGCTAAATAAAATAAAAATAAATGTAAAAGAAAACTAAAATAAGCCTAAATTAAAATAAAATAAAAACTTAAACCTAAAAATAAAACCTAAAAATAAATAAGAAATAAAACTTAAACCATAAATTAAAAAAAACTAAACCTAAAGTAAGTTAAGAATGATCAAAATAAAATAAACCTAAATCTTAACTAGAATAATCTAAACTAAAATAAATAAAACCCGAACCTAAACCTAAAACCTAAATTAAAATAAAATAAAATAAAAAAAATAAACCTAAACCTAAACTAAATAATAAAACCAAAAATAAACCTAAAACTTAAACCTAAAAAGATAAAATAAAAATCTAAACCTAAATGTAAAAATAAAAAATAAAACCTAAACCTAAAAAATATAATAAAAATAAACTCAACTAAAAAATAAACCCAAACCCTTACCTACCTAAACCTAAAAAAATAAACTAAAATAAAAAAACTTGAATTAAAATAAATAAACTAAACTAAACACAAATAAAAAAATAATCCTAATAAAAATAAAAAATAAATAAACTAAAATAAATAAAAAAATAAACTAAATAAACCCAAATCTACTCGTTTACTTAATTTTTTTTTAAAAAAACCATAAACCTAAATCCTAAACCCTAAACCTACAACCCTAATCCCTAAACCCTAAACGCTCAAAAACCCTAAACCCTAAAAGCATGAACTCTAATACCCTAAAGCATAAACCCTAAAGCCTAAACCCTAAACCCTAAACCCCAACACTAAACCCTAAACCATAAACCCCAAACCCTAACCAAAACATAAAATAACTAAATAAATTAAAAAAATAAACCTATACCTTAAAACCTAATTAGCTAAACCTAAACTTAAACCCTAAGATTGGTTAGAACCTTGATGTCAAGAACATCACCGTTAACTAGGCTCATTCTAGATCCTAGTGGGAGACAAAGCGGTTATATCACGTGGTTGTGGGGATTTGGAGGTGCTGGTTGATATGGAGGTAGTGGACGGAGTAGTGGTAGTTTTTGAGGTGGGAGAAGCAACAGAGGTTACAACCATGGTGGTGGTGGATGGAGAGATCGGGGAAATGATGGTGGATCTCGCTACACGAGATGACGGGGTGGTTCTAAAGGGAATTAGAGAAAATGAAGAATGGTCGATCCGATCCACGCTATGAAATTGTGTCTTTATAAGAGACATTTCTAGTTATCTAGGGTCTTTGATTTATGCTCAATTTTATCTATGTCATCTCTTGTGACTTAGAAAATTGGAGTGTTACTTGGTTGATATGTTGAATTGAATTTGTTAAAAAACAAAAACTCTAAACTCTAAACTAAAACAACCTAAACATAAAACCTACACCCTAAACCCTAAACCCTAAACCATAAACCCTAAACCCTAAACCCTAAAAGCATAAACCCAAAACCCAAAACCCCAAACCTTAAACCCAAAACCCAAAACCTTCAACCCTAAACCATAAACATTAAACCCCAAACCCTAAACCTAAACCTTAAACCCAAAACTAAACCCTAAATCCTAAACCCTTAAAATACCTTAAACCTAAACCTAAACTAAATATAACCTAACAAAAATAAATAAAAAAACTTAAGCCTAAATAAAATAAATAAAATAAAATAAAATAAAACCTAAACCTAAACCTAAAAAAAATAAAATAAAATAAAATATAAACTAAACTAAAATAAAATAAATAAAACCTAAACTAAATGAAAATTAAAATAAACCTAAAATAAAAAAAAAATTTAAATAAAATAAAATCTAAATGTTAAATAAAATAAAATAAACCTAATGTAAAATAAAATAAAACTAAATAAAACCTAAACTTAAAAAATAAACTTAAAATAAATAAAAAATAAATCCTAAACCTTAAACTAAATAAAAACCTAAACCAAAAATAAAAATAAAATAAAATAAATTAAACCTAAACTAAAATAAACTAAACCCTAAACTAAACTAAAATAAATAATACCTAAACCTAAACCTAAAATAAACTAAACCTAAACCCTAAAATAAATAAAATAAAATAAACTAAAAATAAACCTAAACAGAAACTAAAAAAATAAAACCTAAGAACAAACCTAATATAAAAGCATAAAACTTAAAACTAAAAAAAGAAAATAAAAACCTAAACCTAAAAAGAAGAAAATAAAACATAAACCTAAATAAAATAAAATAAAAATAAAACTAAAAAAAAAATAAACCTAAACCTAAAACTAAACCTAAAAAATAAATTAAAATAAAAGACCTAAACTAAAATAAAAAAACTTAATTAAATAAAAATAAAAACTAAACCTAAATAAATAAACTAAATAAACTTAAACCTGTCAGTTTATTTAATTTAGAAAAAAACCCTAAGCACTAAACTTAAACCCTAAAACTAACCTCAAACACTAAACCCTACACCTACAACCCTAAACCACAAGCCTTAAACATCAAACTAACCCTAAACCCTAAAACTCTAAACCTTAAACCCTAAACCCTAAACCTAAACCGTAAAAACCATAAACCCTAAACCCTAAAAACCATAAACCCTTAAGCCTAGATCTTAAACCCTAATCTAACCCTAAACCCTAAGCCAAACCTAAATCCTAAACCTTAAACCTTAAACCCTAAATGCTAAACCTTAAACCCTAAGTTAAACCTAAACCCTAAACCTTAAACCTTAAACCCTAAATGCTAAACCCTAAAGCCTAAACACTAAATCTTAAACCCTAAACCCTAAACCCTAAACCCTAACCTAAAACCCTAAACCCAAAACCTAAACATAAATTTAATAAAATATAAAATAAAATAAAAAATCTAAATCAAAATAAAATAAAGAAAATAATTAAAATTCAAACTAAAAATAAACCTAAACTTGAAAATAAAATTAAAAAAAAATTAAGAAAACTAAAATAAAATAAATAAAACCTAAACTAAACTAAAAAAATAAAATAAACCAACAAATAGAAAACCTAAATAAAAAAACTAAACATAAAATAAAAATAAAATAAACCTAAATTAAAATAAAATAAAAACAAAATGAAAACCTAAACTTAAAAAATAAACCTAAGAATAAAACCTAAAAATAAATAAAAAATAAAACCTATACCCTAAACAAAAAAAAACCTAAGCTTAAAATAAAAATAAAATAAAAAAATAAAATAAACCTAAACCTAAACTAAAATAAACTAAACTAAAATAAATAAACCTTAACCTAAACCTAAAAAAACTAAATCTAAACCTAAACCTAAACTAAATAAAATAAACTAAAAATAAACCTAAACCTAAACTAAAATATAAAACCTAAAAATAAACCTAAAATAAAAACCTAAAACCTAAACCTAAAAAAATAAAATAAAAACCTAAACCTAAACCTAAAATAAAAAATAAAACCTAAACCTAAAAAATAAAATAAAAATAAAGCTAAACTAAAAAATAAACCTAAACCTAAAAAATAAATAAAAATAATAAACATAAAATAAATAGACTAAACTAAATAAAAAAATAAACCAAAATAAAATAAATAAAATATAAACTAAATATACTAAATAAACTTAAACTTAGGGTTGCTTATCATTAAAACCATAAACCCTAAATCCTAAACCCTAAACCCTAAACCCTAAACCTATAACCCTAGACCTACAACACTAAACCTACAACCTTAAACCCTAAACCCTAAAAAACCCTAAACACTAAACCCTAAACCCTAACCCTAAACTCTAAACCCTAAAAGCCTAAACCCTAAACCCTAAACATACAACCCTAAACCTATAACCCTAAACCCTAAAAAACCCATTATACTAAACCCTAAACCCTAAAGGCATAAAATCTAAAACACTAAACCCTAAACCCTAAACCCTAAACCTAAACCCTAACCCTAAACCCTAAACCCTAAAACCCAAACCCTAAACCTAATCCTGAAGTAACTAAATAAACTAAAAAATAAACCTAAACCCTAAGAATGGGAAAACTGATGATGGAACAACACTGCCAACGATCTAGCTGATGGAGGCTAAGGAGGCAGCGGTTATCATAGTTGTGGTAGGGGATCTGGAGGTGCTGGTGGATATGGAGGTGGTGGCCAGAGCATTGGTGGTTATGGAGGCAGGAGGACCGACGGAGGTTACAACCGTGGTGGTGGAGGAGGGAGATATCGAGGATATGATGGTGGTTCCCGCTACTCGAGAGGTCGGGGTGGTTTTGATAGGAACTAGAGAAACTGAAGAACGACTAATTCGATCTGCTGCTTATGGAACTCTGTCTTTATAGTAGAGACGGTTCTAATTATCTAGTATTTTTGATTTGCTCTATGCGTGCTCATATTTGATCTACATCATCGCTTGTGTCCTAGAGAACTTGGTGTGTTACTTGGTTGACAAAATAAAAGAAGAAATATTAAATTTGAATTTATTCCTGTTAAAAAAAACCCAAATCCTAAAACCCAAAACTAAAACCTTAACCATAAACTTAAAAGCTAAACCCTAAATACTAAAAACTAAAATAAAAAGAAATAAAAAAAAAAAAACTCTAACACTAAATCCTAACACTAACTTGTAATGCTAAACCCTAAACCTGAACCCCAAACATAAAACCTAAAACCTAAATCCTAAACCCTAAATATACTAAACCCTAAACCCTAAAACCCTAAACCAAAAACCTTAAACCATAAACCCTAAACCCTAAACCATAAAACCTAAACCCTAAACCCCAAACCCTAAACAATAAACCATAAACCCTAAACTAACCCAAACCCTAAACCCTAAAACCATAAAAAAACTAAAACCTAAACATAAAAATAAATAAAATAAATGAAACCTTAAAACAAAATAAATAATAAATAAAATAAAATAAAAACATAAACTAAAACATAACCTAAACATGAACCTAAACAAACCTAAACCTAAAAAAAATAAAATCTAAACTAAATTAAAATAAATAAATCTAAACTAAACTATAAAAAAATAAAAAATTTAAATAAAATAAAAAAACAAATCCTAAAATTAAAATAAAATAAACCTAAAATAAAATAAAATAAAACTAAAAAAAGATCTAAACCATAAAATAAACCTAATAATAAATAAAATAAATAAAAAATAAAACCTAAACTTTAAACTAAAAAAATGAAACCTAATATAAAAAATAAAATAAATAAAATAAAATAAACCTAAACCTAAACTAAAATAGTAAACTAAAATAAATAAACCTAACCCTAAACGTAAACTAAATAAAAAATAAAATAAACTAAAATAAACCTAAACCTAAACTAAAACTAAAACATAAAAATAAACCTAAACAAAACCTAAAACCTAAAACCAAAAAAGAAATAAAAAAAAACCTAAACTAAACCAAAAGTAAAAATTAAACTAAACAAAAAAAATAAAATAAAAATAAACCAAAACTAAAAAAAAAAAAAAAAAATAAAAAACCTAAAAAAACTAAAATAAAAAACCTAAGCTAAAATAAATAAACCTAAAATAAAAAACCTAAAAATAAAATAAAATAAGCCTAAATAAAATAAAATAAAATAAAATAAAATAAATAAAATAAAATAAACATAAACCTTTGGGTTTATTATTTAAAAAAAAATATAATAACCTAAACTAAACCCTAAACCCCAAACTAAAACCAAACTAAACCTAAAACCTAAAACCTAAACTAAACTAAAAAAAAACCTAAAATTAAAATAAATAAAACCTAAACCTAAACCTAAAATATACTAAACCTAAACCTAAACTAAATAAAATAAAATGAACTAAAATAAACCTAAACCTAAACTAAAAAACAAATCCTAAAAATAAACCTAAAGTAAAAAACCTAAACTGTAAACCTAAAAAAAATAAAATAAAACCTAAACCTACACCTAAAAATAAAAAATAAAACTTAAAAAAAATAAAATAAAATTAAAATAAAACTAAAAAAAAGAAACAAAAACCTAAACCTAAAATGAAAATAAACTAAAAAAATACCTAAACTATAATAAATAAACCTAAAATAAATAACTAAACAAAATAAAAAAAAAATAAACAATAAAAATATGATAAAAAATAAATAAACTTAAACACTAACTTAATATTTTAAAAAACCCTAAACAAACTAAACTAAACTATACTAAATAAACTAAAACCCTAAAACCCAAAACCTAAATTAAATGAAAAAACTAAAAAAAACTAAAACTAAACCTAAATAAACCCTAAAACTAAACTAAACTAAACCCTAAACTAAACCTAAAACTAAACCTAAAAAACCTAAACTAAATATAAACCTAAAAAAATAAAATAAATAAATAAAACCTAAAACCAAAATAAAATAAAATAAAAAATAAAAAAATAAAACCTAAACTAAAACTAAACATATACCTAAACCTAAAAAAATAAAGTAAAATAAAAAATAAAAAATTGAACTAAAATAAAATAAATAAAACCTAAACTAAATGAAAAAAATATACCTAAATAAAACCTAAATAAAATAAAGCCCAAATGAAAAATAAATAAAATAAACCTAAAATAAAACAAAATAAAAAACACAATAAAACCTAAACCTAAAAATTGACATAAAAAAAAACCTAAAATAAATAAAAAAATAAAACCAAAACCCAAAACTAAATAAAAAAGAAAACCTAAGCTAAAATAAACAAAATAAAATAAACTTAAACTGAACTAAAATAAATAAAACCTAAACTTTAACCTAAAATAAACTAAACCTAAACTCTAAACTAAATAAAATAAATAATCTAAAAATAAACCTAAACCTAAACTAAAAAATAAAACCTAAAAATAAACTTTAAATAAAAACCTAAAACCTAAACCTAAAAAATAAAATAAAAACCTAAACCTAAACATCAAAATAAAAACCTAAAACCTAAACCTAAACTATAAAATAAAATAAAATAAAACTAGATAAACTAAATAAACCTAAACTGACCAACTTTTTAAAACCCTAATTCTAAACTAACACTAAACCTTAAACCCTAAATCTAAACCTTAAAACTAACCTAAACCCTAAACCTTAAAATAACAATAAAACCCTAAACTAACCCTAAAACTAAACCATAGACCCTAAAGCTCTAAACCTAAACTAAGCCTAAACATTAAACTATAAACCCTAAACCTAAACTAACCCTAAACCCTAAACCCTAAACCCTAAAACCCTAAACCCTAAAACCCTAAACCCTAAACCATAAATTCTAACCTAACCCTACACCCTAAAAACCCTAAACCCTAAAGTGTAAACCCTTAGCCCTAAACTAAACCTAAACACTAAGCTAACCCTAAACCCTAAAAACCCTAAACCCTAAACCCTAAACACTAAACCTTAAAGCCTAAAACCTAAACCCTACACCCTAAACCATTAACCCTAAACCCTAACTCAAACCATAAAAGTATAAACTCTAAAACCCTAAAGCCTAAATCATAAACACTAAAGCCTAGCTCTAAACCTTAAACCCTAAACCCTAAACACTAAACCCTAAACCTTACCCTAACCTTAAACCTAAACCTAAACCCTAAACCCTAAACCCTAAAACCTTAAACCCTAAAACACTAGACCTAAAACTTAACTTACCTAAACCTAAACCTAATCCATAAAACCCTAAAACCTAAAGAAAGCCTAAACCTGGACCCTAAACCCTAAATTAACCTAAACTGAACCTAACCCTAAACTTAACCTTAAACCTTAAATCTTAAGCTAAATATAAACCCTAAACCCTAAAAACCCTAAACACTAAAGCCTAAACCCTAAATCTTAAACCCTAACTTTGAACCCTAAACCCTAAAACCCTAAACACTAAACCCTAAAACCCTAAACCCTATGCCCTAAACCCTAAACCTTAAAAACCTAAAACCTAAACCTAAATTAAATAAAAGTTAAATATAAAATAAAAAAACCTAAGCTTATATAAAATAATAAAATAAAATAATATAAAAACCTAAACTAAAACATAAACCTAAACCTAAAATTATAATAAACTAAAAAGTAATAATAATCTAAAATAAAATAAATAAAAACCTAAACTAAATTAAAAAATAAAAAAATTGAATAAAAAAAAATAAAATAAAAAAAAATAACATAAATAAAAAAATAAAATAAACCTAAAATAAAATAAAATAAAATGTAAACTAAAAAAATAAACCTAAAATAAATAAAAATAAAACCTAAACCCTAAACTATAAAAACCTAAACTTGAAATAAAATAAAATAAACAAAATAAACATAAACCTAAACCTAATATAAAATATGTAAAACCTAAACTTGAACCTAAAAAAAACTAAATCTAAACCTAAACTAAAAATAAAACATAAAATAAACCTAAACCTAAACTAAAAAATAAAACCTAAAATAAATCTAAACCTAAACTAAAAAATAAAACCTAAAATAAACCTAAAATAAAAACCTAAAACCTAAACTTAAAAAATAATATAAAAACTTTAACTTGAACCTAAAATAAATAATAAAACCTAAACTATAAAAAATAAACTCAACAGAAGAAATAAATCTAAACCTAAAAAAATAAACTAAAATAAAACCCTAAACTTAAAATAAATAAACTAAACTAAATAAAAATAAAAAATAAACTTAAAAAAACGAAAATAAATAAAAAATAAACAAAATAAACTTAAAAAACCTAAACCTATAGGTTTACTTTATTTTTTTCTAAAAAAAAAACTTAAACCATAAATCCTAAATCTTAAACCCTAAACCCTAAACCTACAACCCTAAACACTAAAAAACCATAAACCCTAATCCATAACCCTAAACCCTAAACCCTAAAATCATAAACCCTATAACCCTAAACTCTAAACCCTAAACCCTAAACCCTAAACCGTAAAACGTAAACCATAAAACATAAACCAAAACATAAAGAAACTAAATATATAAAAAAAACCTAAACCATAAAACCTAATAAACCTAAGCCAAAACCTAATTCATAAGAATGGCCAGAACCTTGACAGCAGGAACATCATCGTCAATCGGCCTAGATCTGGCCATGGAGGTGGAGGCGGAGGCAGCAGTTATTGCAGTGGTGTTGGGTGATCTAAAGGCACTGGTGGATATGGAGGTGGTGGTCAGAGCAGTGGTGGTTGTTGAGGAGGGAGGAGTGATGGAGCTTACAACCATGGTGGAGGTGGAGGGAGAGATTGGGGATATGATGGTGGATCCCTCTACTCGAGAGGCGGGGTGGTTTTGATGGGAACTGGAGAAACTGAAGAACACCTGATCCGATCTACTGCTTATGGAATTGTGTCTTTATAGTAGAGATGGTTCTAGTTATCTAGGGTTTTCATTTTCTCTATGTGTGCACATTTTTTAACTATGTTGTCACTTATGTCTTAGAAAACTTGGTGTGTTACTTGGTTGATGAAATAAAAATGAAGAAATGTTGAATGTTAATTTTTTGTATGTTAAAAAAAGCCCAAAAACACTAAACCCTAAACTAAAACTTGAACCCTAAACCTAAAACTTAAATCTTAAACACTAAACCCTAAATCCTAAATCCTAAAAACCCTAAATCCTGAACCATAAACCATAAATCCTAAGCCCTAAAACCCTAAACCCTAAACCCTAAAACCTAAACCTTAAACCTTAAACCCTATAACCTAAACCCTAAACCCTAAATAAATAAACAAATAAATTGAATATACTAAATAAACCAAAACCTACCAGTTTACTTAAATTTTTTTTTAAAAAAACCTTAAACCCTAAATCCTAAACCTTAAACCCTAAACCCTAAAACTTGAGAACTACATTCCTATTTATATTTTTGACAAGTTTTATAACATCACTATCTTTTCTAATAAAACATATCAAATACTTTTCACGCTCTCTTATAATGGTGATTTCATTCTTAAAGAGGTATGAAATTTTATTTGAAATAAATAGAACACCTCTAATGTTTTCATTAAACTTTGGAACAATATCATTCCCATTTCTTATTTAGTTTTAGGTTGGAGGATTTTGAATAACTTCATCCTTGTTGATTCCTTGCTCTGACTTAAAGGGTTTTACTTACATTCTGAGTGTTATTGTTTCTTTCATATTGAAAATGTTAATCATGTTTTTGTCAATGGCACTATTACTTCCAAAATTTGGATATGGTATGATGATTTATTTAACACTAACTATTTTCATGGCTCTCTTTAATTATATCAACTTCTTGAAGCTTGTTTTCATAAAATTTTGAAAGGTCATATCAAAGCTTTAATTATTATTACCATTTGGTTCATTTAGATGGATAAAATGATGCTAAATATCGTGGCATCCCTATGAACCATAAAAAAGATCCTTACTAGAACTAAAGAGAAAATTAGCAGTTTTCACTTTAGAGTTATAAATTTGTGGCTAAAAAATTGGGTATCACTTTGCATGATGATCCTTCCTACAAGAGTATTAGGATTATACATTGGATTAAGCCTAAAAAAATTCTATTAAGATCAATACTGATGGTTCGATTTCCCAAAATAAATATGGGTGGTGGAATTCTTAGGTCTAAATGCACTGTCATTTGTGGTTTTGCCTACCTCCTCAAATCTTGTTCTTTTATTTATGCTAAACTCATGGTTGTTAACAAAGCTATTGATATTTGTTTAAGCAAAGGCCGCTTTAATATTTAGATTGAATTTTATGCTCTTCTTTTACTTGATATGCTCAATAAGACTAAAATGGGAAATGCTAACTTATTTTATCTTCTTAATCACACTTAAAAGTTTCTTTCTCAAGTTTGGTACAAAATTTCTCACATTCTTCATGAAGGAAATGCTTGTGCTAATTTCCTGGCTAATTTGGGAGGTGAATTAAATGAGCTCGATTTATTTGATAACCATAGCTTACCTAAGCATCTGTGTGGTCTGGTCAATCTGGATAACACTGGATAGCCATACCAAATATTTTAACCTTCTACTCTTTTGTTGATCTTTTGTTATGGTGATTTTATTCAGTTTATTTTTTGTTGTTTTTTTTGTGCTCCCCTCTCTAGGAAATGGTTTTTACTGAGTTTATTTCTACTTACCCCCTTTTCTTTACCCCATTCTATACTTGCCTATCCTTTTTTTTGGGTCTTTGTGGTGCTATTTTTAATTGGTTTCCCTATCTTCGAACTGGTGGTTTTCTTTCTTTGGCTCATTATTTGTGTCTCCTGTTGGGTTGTGACTATGTTGGATTTTGGCCTACCCCTTTTACCAATGAATGTTGGGTTTTCCTCTAGTTTTGGATGGTTGTGGCCATTTTTGAATTGGATTTGTGGATGCTATAGTTGGTTTTGCTGGTTGCTACTATTTGTTTCTTTCATCTATTTATTTTGTTATTTTTCATGGGTTCTATTGGCCTCTTCTAGCTTAGTTTTGGGTTTTTTGGTGGTTGCTATTCTCATTTCTTGGTTTGGCTTGCAGGTTTTTGCTAGTTGGTTCCATCTTCCTTGTGAATTGGAGTTAGTTATTTTATGGTTGTTGTCTCCCTATTTTTTTCTTTCGTAGTGACTATCTGCTCTTTGGGATTTGGAAGTGGTTTTGTTTTCCTCTGGCTTTGCTCCTTTCCTTATAATTTTGCTGCTTATGGTTGGGTGGTCTTCCTTGGCCTTTTCTAGTTTGGCTGGGTGACTACCATTTTTGTTTCTTGGTTATTTTGGAGATCTCCAGGTGGGTTGTATGTTGTTATTCTTTTTCCTCTTGCTGGGCTCTGTATTGGCTCTGTCTGCTGGTTGGTTTTGTTGGATGGGTTGGTTGGCTGGGTGGATGTGTTGGCTATGTTTGATGGTTTGTTTAGGTGCTTTTGGTTGGGTTTCTGGTCTGCTCCTGGGTTGGTTATCCTCTCTTGGGTGCAGCTATTTTTCCTTTATTTTTGCTTCCTGATTTGGGTGTTGGTTTTCCTGCTGCACTGACCTCTTCTACTAGTTATTTTATTGGAAGCTAGGTGGTTTGGCTATTGTTGTTGGAGGATATGAGCTCTTGTGGTTTTTTTGGTCCTATTTTAGAACTTGTTGTTGGGGGTTTGCTGCTTGAGGGGTTTTTTTTATGGCTGCTGCCTTGCATTGGATGCTGGTGTCATGGCTTGGTGTTTTGGGCTTTATGTTGACTATTGGTATTGACTCCCTTTGGTTTAGTTGGCTCTCCTTATTTCCTAATTTTTTTTATTAGTTGGTGATGGGGGATTTGCTTTCCTTTTTGGTTGTATTGGTGGTGGTTTTGATGGTGATTTATGGATGCCATCTTGGTCTCTCTATGCTTTCCTCTCTGGTGTTATCTTCTACTATTTTGTTGTTTGGATGGAGGTTTTCCATTGGATTTGGATTGCTATTTCTATAGAGATAGTTGTGGGTTATTCTCAAAGTGACCATCTTTAACCAGGATGTTGGCTTTATGTGTTTGTTTGTGGTGGTTTTTTGTTGGCTACTAATTGGCAATTTTCTCTATTTTTTGGTGTAGGCGGATCACTATGGACTGTTTTACCTTGGATGGTTGCTTATATCGTATCACGGCTATGATGGCCTTAATGTTTCCCCATATCTTCTCTGGTAGCATGCATATGATTGTAGCCCTTCTCATGAAGTTTGGATGCTTATATGTATTGTTTCCCCTTGAGATGATCTTAACTGAGCTTGAGCCTCCTCTTTCTTAGCTCTTTCTAAATTGTTTACTTTATAATTTTTCCATGAGCTATGACCATAGCCTTGTAGTATTTTGCGATTTCTTTTGCAGTTTGAACTTCATGCAATGATCTTTACTCAGCCAACTCAAGTGTCGTTGAGGTGGATCTTGCTTATCTTGCCTTCTCAAAGGGATCATGAGTTATTGCTGACTAGTCCTTTTACTATTTTCTTAAGTTATATTAGTCCTTTCTGTGTCATTTCTCAATTGCTTCTATGTTGTTGCTTTCACTCTTTTATTTACTTTTTTTCCATTGTATGGGGCATTAGCTCTTTAGGTTTGTGTTAGCTCTGTGAGCAGTAGAATTTTGAACTTTACTCCTTTTAAGGATATTATATCCTTTATTTTTAAGGTAATAAAATTCTAACTTTTTGTAAAAAAAGACCAAAACCCCAAGAATGAGCAGAACCTTGATGGCAGGAACATCACCATCAACCAAGCTTAGTCTAGATCTGGCGGTAGAGGTGAAGGGGGAGGCGGCGGTTATAGTGGTGGTGGGGGATCTAGAGGTGCTGGTGGATATAGAGGAGTTGGCAGGTGGTGGTTATGGCGGAGGAGGCGATAGGTTACTGGCCATGGTGGTGGCGGAGGGAGAGATCGAGAATATGATGGTGGATCCCGCTACTCGAGAGGTCGATGTGGTTCTAATGGGAGCTCGATAAACTGAAGAACGGTTGATCCGATCTGCTTCTTATGGAACTATGTCTTCATAATAGAGAGGGTCCTAATTATCTAGGGATTTTGATTTGCTCTATGCATGCTCATTTTTTATCTATGTCATCACTTGTGTCTTAGAAAACTTGGTGTGTTACTTGGTTGATGAAATTGAAAAGAAGAAATGTTGAATCTGAATTTGTTATCTATTAAAAAAAACCAAAAACCCTAAACCTAAACCCTGAACCTTAAATCCTCAACCCTAAACCCTAAATCCTAAAACCTAAACTCTAAACACTAAACCCTAAACCATAATCCCTAAACCCTAAACCCTAAACCCTAATCCCCAAACCCTAAACCCTAAACCCTAAATCCTAAACCCTAAACCTAAAACCCCTAAATAAAAAAAGCTAAAAACCTAAACCTAAACTAAACTAAATAAAACCTAAAAAATAAATAAATAAAAACCTAAATAAAATAAAGACATAAAATAAAACCTAAACATAAACCTAAACATAAACAAGAAATAAAAATAAAAACTAAACTAAACTAAAATAAATAAAATCTTAAACTAATCTAAATATAAAAATAAACCTAAAATAAAACAAAAATAAACCTAAAATAAAATAAACAAAAATCTAAACCTAAAAAATAAACATTAAAAAAACTTAAAAATAAACAAAAATAATACCTAAACCCTTAACTAAAAAGAAAACAAAACATAAAATAAACAAAATAAAATAAACCTAAACCTGAACTAAAATAAATTAAACTAAAATAAATAAAACCTAAACCTAAACCTAAAATATATTAAACCTTAACCCTAAACTAAAATAAACCTAAACCTAAACTAAAATTAAACTTAAAATAAACCTAAAATACAAACCTAAAACCTAAACCTAAAATAAAACCTAAACCTAAAAAAAAAAAAGAACCTAAACCTATAAAATAAAATAAAACTAGGTAAAATTAAACTAAACCAAAACCTAAAATAAACTAAAATAAAATCTAAACTAAAATGATAAATCTAAAATAAATAAATTAAAATAAATAAAAATATAAAATAAACCTAAAGAAAATTAAAAAATAAATAAACTAAAATAAATAATAAAATAAACTACATAAAAAGTAAATCTAAACATACTTGGTTTGCTTAATTTAAGAAAAAACCCTAAACACTAACCTAAACCCTAAACCCTAAATCCTAAACCCTAGCCTAAACCCATAAACTAACAAACCTACTAAGAACCATAAAAACCATAAACCCCAAACCATAAACTATAAACCCACCACAATCTAAAACCCTACCATACCAGCCCTAAACCCTAAACTAACCCTAAACCCTAAACACTAAAAATCCTAAACCCTAAACCCTAAATGCTAGACTAACCCTAAACCCTAAGCTAAACCTAAATCCTAAACCATAAACCCTAAACCCTAAAAATAAAAAGCCTAAACCCTAAACCCTAAACCATAAACCCCAGTTGAGCTAATTTTTATGAAAGGTGACCTTAAAGAAGTCAATGAAGAGGTTGTGAAGTACAAAATTGGTGTTCTTGCCTGTGTTGGTCTTGTTGCACCTATTGATGTTGTGGTTCTTCAGGAAGCACTAGTCTAGATGCTTCACAGACTTCTTTCTTCCAAGTTCTCAACATCCCAACTAAGATCAACAAGGGTATTGTTCAAATTATCACCTCAGTTGAACTGATTAAAAAAGGAGATAAGGCGAGATCCTCAGAGGCTGCTCTCCTCAATAAGCTCGAGATTAGGCCATTCTCTTATAGCCTTGCCATCTCATCTGTGTATGATGATGGTTCAATGTTCAGTCCTGAGGTGCTTAACCTCACTGAAAATGATCTCATCATGACATTTTCGGTAAGCCTTTCAATGATCACTTCTCTCTCACTGGCCCTCTCTTATCCCACCCTTATTACAGCACCCCAGATGTTAATCAACACTTATAATAATGTCATGACCATCACAATTGGCACTGATTACACATACCTGCAGGCTGAGAAGGTTAAGGAGTATTTGAAGGATCATAGTAAATTTGTTGTGACTGCTGCGCCTGATGCTTTTGTTACTCTTACTTCTTTCCACTATGATGGAAGAAGAAGGAAGAGCGAGGAATCGATGATGATATGGGTTTCGACTTGTATAAGCTTTGTTGGCCTTCTATTAAATCAAATTTTATTGTCTCTCGAAGTTAAATCATTTTGTGAAATATTATTTTTGTGAATTTTTTAATTACATTTTATTTTATCTTATTTTATTAGTTGTTAGAGGATAATGTCTTTGATTTTGTAATTTCTTATTTATTATGAAATCATTTGGGTTTAAAAAAAAACCTTAAACCTTAAACCTAATCTAAACCTAAACCTAAACCCCAAACCCTAAACCTAAGTAATAAATAAATTAAAAAATAAAACCTAGACCTAAAACCCTAATAAACTAAACCTAAACCCTAAGAATGGGAAAAACCTTGTGGTGAAAACATCACCTCAACCAAGCTCGATCTATATGGGCGTTGAGGCAAAGCGGAGGATTGCTGGTGGTGGTGGGATCGGTGGAGTTGGTGGATATGTATGGTGGTCGGAGCAATGGTGGTTATGGAGTCCAGAAGAGTGATAGAGGATACAATCATCATGGTGGCGGAGGAGTCGATATGATGGTGGACCCGCTACTGAGAGGTAGGGGTGGTTGATGGGGGAACAAACTAAAGAACGACCAATTTGATCTACTACTTATAGAATTGTGACTTTATAGTAGAGATTATTCTAATTATGTAGGGTTTTTGATTTGCTCTGTCCATGTTCATTATTTATCTATGTCATCTCTCATGTCTTAGAGAACTTGGTGTGTTACTTGGTTGATCAAATTAAAAAGTACAAATATTGAATTTGAAATTATTCTCTATTAAAAAAAATCTAAAAACCCTAAACCGTAAACTAAATCTGAACCCCAAACTTAACTAAACCCCAACCACCTAAACCCTAAACATAAAAAAATAAAAAAATAAAAAGAACCTAACCTACCATAAACCCTAAAACTCATAAGCCCTACCACACCACTTTAAACCCTAAACCATAAACCCAAATAACCACTCCCTAAACCTAAATCCTAAAACCACACCCTCCTAAACTCTCCCTAACCCTGAGACCCTAAACCCACAAAACCCTAGCCCCAAACCCTAAAACTAGACTTAAATGACTTCTATACCAAAACATAAACCTAAATAAAATAATAAAATAAAATAATATAAATGCTTAATAAAAACCTAAACTTGAAAGATAAAATAAAATAAAATAAACTATATAAAATAAACCTAAACTAGTAAAAAAAAATAAACCTAAGAATAAACTTAAATAAAATTAAAACTAAAGTAAATTAAAACAAAATAAACTTAAAATAAAATAAAATAAAACTAAATAAAATCATAAACCTAAAAATAAACCTAATAATAAAACTTAAAATAACTAAAATAAAACCCTAAACCTAAAACTTAAAGACAAAATCTAAATTAAAATAAAATAAAAAAATAAAATAAACCAAACTAAACTAAAATAATGTAAACTATAATAAATAAAACCTACACCTAAACAGAAACAAAATATAATTAAATAAACCTAAAATTAAACTAAAAATTAATACCTAAAAATAAACATTAAAATAAAAACCTAAAACTTAAACTTCTAAAAATAAAATAAAACCAAAACTAAGCGTAAAATAAAAAGAAATAAAACCTATAAAATAAAATAAAATAAAGTAAACCTAAACCTAAAACTAAAAATATAAAATAAAAACTTAAGCTAAAATAAATCTAAAATAAATCTAAACTAAATAAAAATAAAAATCAACCTAACTAAAAAAAAAATAAAACAAAGTAAAATAAATAAAATATATACTAAATAAACATAAACCTACGAGTTTACTTAATTTTAAAGAAATATAAATAATTAAAAAATTAGAAAATAAACCCTAATCCTAAACCCAGACTCAATCCTAAACCCTTGGCAACAAGCCCTAAACCCTCAAACCTTAAATCCTAAACCATAAACCACAAGATACTACCACTGAGCCCTAAAACAAATGGTAAAACCTGAGCCTAAAACCCACAAAAACCTAACACAACCTTAAGTTCTTATCATACCCTAAACCTACTAAACCCACATAAACTTAAAACCTAAACTTAAATAAAATAAAATTAAATAAAATAAAAATTTAATGAAACTAAACTAAACCTAAACATAAAATAAAATAAAATAAAAAATAAAAGGACTAAAATAAAATAAATAAAACCAAAATTAAACTAAAGATAAAATAAACCTAAGAATAAAAAACCTAAATAAAAATAAACATAAATAAAAATAAAATAAAATAAAACTAAATAAAACTTAAACCTAAAAATAAACATAATAATAAACCTAAAATAAATAAAACCTAAACCAAACTACAAAACTAAACCTAAAATAAAATAAAATAAACAAAGTAAAATAAACCTAAAAAACGAAAATAAAGTAAACTAAAATAAATAAAACTAAACTAAACCTAAAATAAGTTAAACTAAACTAAACCAAAACTAAATAAAATAAAATAAACAAAAATAAACATAAACCTAAACTAAAAGTAAACCTAAAATAAACATAAAATAAAACCTAAAACCTAAACCTAAAAAAATAAAATATAAACCTAAACGTAAACATAAAAATAAAAAATAAAACTAAAACTTAAATAATAAAAAAAAGTAAAACTTAACTAATAAATAAACCTAATCCTATAAACTAAACTAAAATAAAAAACCTAAGCTAAAATAAATAAACCAAAAATGAAACTAACTAAATAAAAATAAAAATAAACCTAAATAAAAATAAAAATAAAATGAACTAAAAATTAATAAAACATAAACTAAATAAGAATAAACCTATGAGTTTACTTAATTAAAAAAAAATAATTAAAAAAAACCTAGCAGCTAAACCCTACAGTCCTAAACCCTTTTAAACCACAAGCTGACACCTTAAAAACTGAGCCCACAAGATACCAAACCCTAAAACCTTAAACCACAAATCCTAAAACCCTAAACCTAACATAAACCCTAAACCTACAAACCCTAAACCCTAAATCTTAAACCCTGAAAACCCCCCAAACCCAAAATCTAACCTAAAGTAAATAAAATCAAAAAAAAATAAAATAAATGAAAAACCTGGCGTAAATAAACCTGTATAAACTAAAACTAACCTAAAAACCTAAACCTAAACCTAAAATAATAATACTAAACTAAAATAAAATAAATTAAAACCAGACAAACTAAAAATAAAATAAACCTAAAACTAAAAAATCTTAAATAAAATCAAACCTAAAGTAAAATAAAAATTAAATAAACTTAAAATAAAATAAAATAAAAATAAAATTAAATCATAAACCTAAAAGATAAAACTAATGATAAATAAATAATAAAATAAATAAAACTAAAAAAAAACCAAAAAATAAACAAAATAAAATAAATCTAATCCCTAAATAAACTAAAATAAAATAAATAAAACCTTAAACCTAAAATTTAACTAAACCTACCCTAAACTATATAAAATAAATTAAACTAAAAATAAACCTAAATAAAACTAAAAATAAAGCTAAAATAAACCAATATAACCTAAACCTAAAAGAATAAAATAAAACCTAGGCAAACCAAAATAAAACCTAAACCCAACTTAATAAAAAAAATAAAACCTATACCTAAAAATTAAATAAAAATAAAACTAAATTAAATAATGATAAACCTAAACCTAAAATAAAATAAAATAAAAAAATCTACATTAAAATAAATTAAACTAAATAAAAATATAAAATAAACTAAATAAATTAAATAAGCCTAAACCTACTGGTTTACTTAATTTTTTTTTTAAAAAAAAGCTAAACCCTAAACCCTAAACATTGAATTAGAGCCAAACCAATAACCCCAGACCACAAAACTAGTGAAAAGCCTAAATCATGATTATACCAACCACAATACCCTACCCCCAACCAAACTGAGCCCTCCCTAAAGCTTAAAGCAACCCTAATCTGACCTAAACCCCACCTTACTGGCCTCCTAAACTAAACCACTAAACCTAAAACTATAAACCTACCATACCAAAAACCCAAACCATAAACTATAAGACCTAAACCCTAACCTACTAAAAACTACCAAACTAAATAAACCTTTATAATAAATAATAAACTAAACATAAAATAAGATAAATAATCAATAAAACCTAAACTCATAAACCTAAACCTAAAAATAAAAAATAATGATAAACTAAAATAAATAAATAAAACCTAAACTAAAACTACTTTAAAATAAACCTAAGATTAAAACACGTAAACAAAATAAAAACAAACTAAATAAAATAAAATAAAATTAAAACTAAATAAAACCTTATCTAAAAATAAAACTTAAAATAAAAAAATGATATAAATAAAAAATAAAACCCAAACCCTAAACTAAAAATAAAAATCAAACTTAAAATAAAATAAAATAAACAAAATAAATTAAACCTAAACCTAAACTAAAATAAACTAAACTAAATCAAATAAAACTAAAAACTTAATACAAATAAATAAAATAAAAAAAAAATAAACCAAAAATAAAAACCAAAAATAAAACCTAAAAAAATGAAAATAAAACCTAAACCTAAACCTAAAAAAATAAAAATAAAACCTAAACCTAAAAGAAAAAAAAAATAAAACTAAATTAAAAATAAACATAAACACTAAACCTAAAAAATTAATAAAATAAATAAACCTAAACTAAAATAAATAAATAAAATAAATAAACTAACTAAATAAAAGAAAAATAACAAATAAAATAAAATAAAATAATCTAAAATAAATAAAATAAAGTAAATGAAATAAATGAACTTAAATCTAATTGTTTGGTTTAATTTTTTTATATCCTAAACCAAAGCTAAACCAACCAAACCTGACCTAAACCCTGAACAAACCATAGCCACCCACCACAATCCTAAAAATAAATTATAAAACCCAAACCCTAACTTTAACCATGAGCCTAAAGACCACAAACCTAAACCTAAAGCACTAAACCAAATAAACCACGAACCCTAAACCCTTGTCCTAAACATACATACTAAACCAAAAAGTAAACTAAAAATCTAAACTTAAATATATAAACTTAAAATAAATTAACTAAACTAAATATAAATAAAAAAATATACTAAATAAAAAAATAAAAAAATAAAATATGCTAAAATGAAATAAATAAACCTAAAATAAAACCCTAAGCAAAATAAACTAAACAAAAAAACCTAAAATTAAAATAAACCTAAATCTAGGCAAATATGCTACCTAGGCTACTAAATAAAGATAAAGATGGACTAAAATAAACCTAAACCTACTAAAAAATCCAAAATAAGCCTGAGTAAAATAAAATGTAAACCTAAAGATAAATAAAACCTAACACACAAAGAAAATAAACTTGACAAAGATAAAATAAAATAAAATAAACTAAACTAAAAGCATAAACTACCTAAATATAGAATAAACTAAAAAAAGACCTAAACTATAATAAATAAACCTAAATAAATAACTAAACAAGATAAAAATAAAATAAGCATAAAATATGATAAACTAAAATAAATACTTAAACTTAATGGTTTGCTTAATGTTTAAACTAAACACTACCCTAAACCCCACATCCTAAAGCCTACTGACTAAACCCAAGACTGACCATACCCAACCTAATAAATCTCATTAAAACCCTAAACCAAAATCTGACCTAAATAAAAAAATTAAATGAAAACTTTGTCTAAACCATAAACACTAGGCCAATGGGTCACAAGAAAACACTAAATCCAAATTCCCTGACTCTAAACTAAACCTAGGCCCAAACTTGCTGGTGGCACCTTAAATCTTTAACCCGCGCTAAACTGGGCCCAGGCCCTGGGCACTCCCAGGCCTGGGCCCTAAAACCTGACTAAACCCCCAAACCCTATCAGGCTACTAAATCCTCCAAAAAACAAACCTACCTAAACTATATAACCTAAAATAAAATAAATAAATAAACACCAAAATAAAATAAAACAAAAAATAAAACCTAAACTAAAACTAAACATATACCTATACCTAAACAAAATAAAAAAATAAAATAAAACTGAACTAAAATAAATAAATAAAACCTAAACTAAACAAAAAATATATAAACCTAAATAAAACCTAAATAAAATAAAGCCCAAATGAAAAATAAAAAAATAAAAACCTAAAATAAAATAAAATAAAACTAATAAAACCTAAACCTAAAAAAAATTGATAAAAACCTACAAAATAAATAAAAATAAAACCAAAACCCAACTAAAACAAAAGAAAACCTAAGCTAAAATAAAATAAAATTAAATAAATAAAACCTAAACTTTAACCTAAAATAAACTAAACTCTAAACTAAATAAAATAAATAATCTAAAAGTAAACCTAAACCTAAACTAAAAAATAAAACCTAAAATAAACTTTAAATTAAACCTAAAACCTAAACCTAAAAAAATAAAATATAAACATCAAAATAAAACCTAAAACCTAAAACCTAAACTATAAAAATAAAATAAAAATAAAATTGGATAAACTAAATAAACCTTCGACCAACTTACAAATTTTAAAAAACCCTAATTCTAAACTAACACTAAAACCTAAACCCTAAATCTAAACCTTAAAACTAACCTAAACCCTAAACCTTAAACTAATAATAAACTAAACTAACCTAAAACTAAACCATAGACCTAAAGCTAAACTCTAAACCCTAAGCTAAACATTAAACCATAAGCACTAACCTAAACCTAAAACCTAAACCAAAACCCTAAACTTAAACTAACCTAAACCCAACCTACACCCTAAAACTAAACTAAACCTAAACTAAACCTAAATACCTAACTAAACTAAAACCTAAACCTAAACCTAAACACTAAACCTAAAGTTTAAAAAAACCTACACTAAACTATAAACCCTAAACTAACCATAAAAGTATATAAACTCTAAACCACCTAATTATAAACACTAAAGCTAAACTTAAACCTAAAACTAAACTAAACCTAAACCTAAACCTTAAACTAAACCTAAACCCTAAACCCTAAAACTAAACCCTAAAACACTAAAACCTAAAACTTAAACTTACCTAAACCTTAAACCCAATCCATAAAACTAAAACTAAAGTTTAAAGAAACCTGACTAAACCTAAACTAACTTAAACTTAACCTAAACCTAAACTTAACCTTAAACTTAAATCTAAATATAACCTAAACCAAAATCCTAAACCTAAACCTAAAACCCTAAACACTAAAGCCTAAACCTAAATCTTAAACCCTAACTTTGAACCCTAAACCCTAAAACCCTAAACACTAAACCCTAAAACCCTAAACCCTACGCCCTAAACCCTAAACCTTAAAAACCTAAAAACTTAAAACTAAATTAAATAAAAGTTAAATATAAAATAAAATAACCTAAGCTTATATAAAATAATAAAATAAAAAAATATAAAAACCTAAACTAAAACATAAACCTAAACCTAAAAATATAATAAACTAAAAAGTAATAATAATCTAAAATAAAATAAATAAAAACCTAAACTAAATTAAAAAATAAAAAAACTTGTGAATAAAAAACCTAAATAAAATAAAAATAGAACATAAAATAAAAATATAATAAACCTAAAATAAAACAAAATAAAAATGTAAACTAAAAAAATAAACCTAAAAATAAATAAAAAATAAAACCTAAACCCTAAACTATAAAAAAACCTAAACTTGAAATAAAAATAAAATAAACAAAGTAAACATAAACCTAAACCTAATATAAAATATGTAAAACCTAAACTTGAACCTAAAAAAAACTAAATCTAAACCTAAACTAAAAATAAAACATAAAATAAACCTAAACCTAAACTAAAAAATAAAACCTAAAATAAATCTAAACCTAAATTTAAAAATAAAACCTAAAATAAACATAAAATAAAAACCTAAAACCTAAACTTAAAAAAATAATATAAAAACTTTAACTTGAACCTAAAAATAAATAATAAAACCTAAACTATAAAAATAAACTCAACAGAAGAAATAAATCTAAACCTAAAAAAATAAACTAAATAAAACCCTAAACTTAAAATAAATAAAATAAAAAAAATAAAAAATGAACTTAAAACAAAATAATAAATAAATAAAAATAAACTTAAAAAAACTTAAACCTATAAGCTTTTATTTTTTCTACAAAAAAAAACTTAAACCATAAATCCTAAATCTTAAACCCTAAACCCTAAACCTACAATCCTAAACACTAAAAAACCATAAACCCTAATCCATAACCCTAAACCCTAAACCCTAAAATCATAAACCCTATAACCTTAAACTCTAAACCCTAAACCCTAAACCCTAAACTCTAAACCGTAAAAAATAAAACATAAACCAAAACATAAAGAAACTAAATATATAAAATAAACCTAAACCATAAAACCTAATAAACCTAAGCCAAAACCTAATTCATAAGAATGTCCGAGAGAGAAGGAACATCATCAGCTTATAGATCCCATGGAGGAGGTGGAGGAGGTAGTGGTGTTGGGTGATCTAAAGGCACTGGTGTATATGGAGGTGGTGGTCAGAGCAGTGGTGGTTGTTGAGGAGGGAGGAGTGACGGAGCTTACAACGATGGTGGAGGTGGAGGGAGAGATTGGGGATATGATGGTGGATCCCTCTACTCGAGAGGCCAGGGTGATTTTGATGGGAACGGAGAAAGCGAAGAACACTGATCCGATCTAGCGGAATTGTGTCTTTATAGTAGAGATGGTTCTAGTTATCTAGGGTTTTCATTTTCTCTATGTGTGCACATTTTTTAACTATGTTGTTGCTTATGTCTTAGAAAACTTGGTTTGATGATGAAATAAAAATGAAGAAATGTTGAATGTTAATTTTTTGTATGTTAAAAAAAGCCCAAAAACACTAAACCCTAAACCTAAAACTTAAATCTTAAACACTAAACCCTAAATCCTAAACCTTAAAAACCCTAAATCCTGAACCATAAACCATAAATCCTAAGCCCTAAAACCCTAAACCCTAAACCCTAAAACATAAACCTTAAACCTTAAACCCTATAACCTAAACCCTAAACCTTAAATAAATAAACAAATAAATTAAATATATTAAATAAACCAAAACCTACCAGTTTACTTAAATTTTTTTAAAAAAACCTTAAACCCTAAATCCTAAACCTTAGACCCTAAACCCTAAACCCTAAAACTTGAGAACTACATTCCTATTTATATGTTTGATAAGTTTTATAACATCACTATCTTTTCTAATAAACCATATCAAATACTTTTCACGCTCTCTTATAATGGTGATTTCATTCTTAAAGAGGTATGAAATTTTATTTGAAATAAATAGAACACCTCTAATGTTTTCATTAAACTTGGAACAATATCATTCCCATTTCTTATTTAGTTTTAGGTTGGAGGATTTTGAATAACTTCATCCTCATGATTCCCTTTTCGACTTAAAGGGTTTTACTTACATTAGTGTTATTGTTTCTTTCATATTGAAAATGTTAATCATGTTTTGTCAATGGCACTATTACTTCCAAAATTTGGATATGGTATGATGATTTATTTAACACTAACTATTTTCATGGCTCTCTTTAATTATATCAACTTCTTGAAGCTTGTTTTCATAAAATTTTGAAAGGTCATATCAAAGCTTTAATTATTACTACCTTGATTTGGTTCATTTAGATGGATAAAATGATGCTAAATATTGTGGCATCCCTATGAACCATAAAAAAGATCCTTGCTAGAACTAAAGAGAAAATTAGCAGTTTTCACTTTAGAGGTTATAAATTTGTGGATAAAAAATTGGGTATCACTTTGCATGATGATCCTTCCTATAAGAGTATTAGGATTATACATTGGATTAAGCCTAAAAAAAATTCTATTAAGATCAATATTGATGGTTCGATTTCCCAAAAAAATATGGCTGTGGTGGAATTCTTAGGGATTCTAAATGCACTGTCATTTGTGGTTTTGCCTACCTCCTCAAATCTTGTTCTTTTATTTATGCTAAACTCATGGTTGTTAACAAAGCTATTGATATTTGTTTAAGCAAAGGCCTCTTTAATATTTAGATTGAATTTTATGCTCTTCTTTTACTTGATATGCTTAATAAGACTAAAATGGGAAATGCTAACTTATTTTATCTTCTTAATCACACTTAAAAGTTTCTTTCTCAAGTTTGGTACAAAATTTCTCACATTCTTCATGAAGGAAATGCTTGTGCTAATTTCCTGGCTAATTTGGGAGGTGAATTAAATGAGCTCAATTTATTTGATAACCATAGCTTACCTAAGCATCTGTGTGGTCTGGTCAATCTGGATAACACTGGATAGCCTTACCAAATATTTTAACCTTCTGCTCTTTTGTTGATCTTTTGTTATGGTGATTTTATTCAGTCTATTTTTTGTTGTTTTTTTGTGCTCCCCTCTCTAGGAAATGGTTTTTGTTGAGTTTATTTCTATACTTACACCCCCTTCTTCTTTACCCCATTCTATACTTGCCTATCCTTTTTTTGGGTCTTTGTGGTGCTATTTTTAATTGGTTTCCCTATCTTCTGAGCCTGGTGGTTTTCTTTCTTTGGCTCATTATTTGTGTCTCCTGTTGGGTTGTGACTATGTTGGATTTTGGCCTACCCCTTTTACCAATGAATGTTGGGTTTTCCTCTAGTTTTGGATGGTTGTAGCCATTTTTGAATTGGATTTATGGATGCTATAGTTGGTTTTGCTGGTTGCTACTATTTGTTTCTTTCATCTACCTGGCTATTTTGGGTTGTTATTTTTTCATGGGTTCTATTGGCCTCTTCTAGCTTAGCTTAGTTTTGGGTTTTTTGGTGGTTGCTATTCTCATTTCTTGGTTTGGCTTGTAGGTTTTTGCTAGTTGGTTCCATCTTCCTTGTGAATTGGAGTTAGTTATTTTATGGTTGTTGTCTCCATATTTTTTTCTTTCGTAGTGACTATCTGCTCTTTGGGATTTGGAAGTGGTTTTGTTTTCCTCTAGCTTTGCTCCTTTCCTTATAATTTTGCTACTTATGGTTGGGTGGTCTTCCTTGGCCTTTTCTAGTTTGGCTGGGTGACTACCATTTTTATTTCTTGGTTATTTTGGAGATCTCCAGGTGGGTTGTATGTTGTTATTCTTTTTCCTCTTGCTGGGCTCTGTATTGGCTCTGTCTGCTGGTTGGTTTTGTTGGATGGGTTGGTTGGCTGGGTGGATGTGTTGGCTATGTTCGATGGTTTGTTTAGGTGCTTTTGGTTGGGTTTTAGTGCACTCTGGGTTGGTTATCCTCTCTTAGGTGCGTTTTTCCTTTATTTTTGCTTCTGATTTGGGTGTTGGTTTTAGCTTCTCGACTTCTTCTACTAGTTATTTTATTGGAAGCTAGCCTGGTTTTATTGGCTATTTTGTTGTTGGAGGATATGAGCTCTTGTGGTTTTTTTGGTCCTATTTTAGAACTTGTTGTTGGGGGTTTACCATTTGAGGGGTTTTTTTATGGCTGCTGCCTTGCATTGGATGCTGGTGTCATGGCTTGGTGTTTTGGGCTTTATGTTGACTATTGGTATTGACTCCCTTTGGTTTAGTTGGCTCTCCTTATTTCCTAATTTTTTTTATTAGTTGGTGATGGGGGATTTGCTTTCCTTTTTGGCTGTATTGGTGGTGGTTTTGATGGTGATTTATGGATGCCATCTTGGTCTCCCTATGCTTTCCTCTCTCTGGTGCTGCTTATCTTCTACTATTTTGTTGTTTGGATGGAGGTTTTTCCATTGGATTTGGATTGCTATTTCTAGAGATAGTTGTGGGTTATTCTCAACCAGAGACCATGCTGTAACTTCTGGGATGTTGGCTTTATGTGTTTGGTCTGTTGTGGGTTTTGGTTGGTGGGTTGGCGCTGGCTTGCTACTAATTGGCAATTTTTCTCTATTTTTTGGTGTAGGAACTGGATCACTATGGACTATTTTACCTTGGATGGTTGCTTATATCTGGTATCCTGGCTATGATGGCCTTAATGTTTCCCCATATCTTCTCTCTGGTTGGTAGCATGCATATGATTGTAGCCCTTCTCATGAAGTTTGGATGCTTATATGTATTGTTTTCCCTTGAGATGATCTTAACTGAGCTTGAGCCTCCTCTTTCTTAGCTCTTTCTAAATTATTTACTTTATAATTTTTCCATGAGCTTTGACCATAACCTTTGTAGTATTTTGCAGATTTCTTTTGCAAGTTTGAACTTCATAGATGCAATGATCTTTTCGATAACTCAAGTGTCATTGAGGTGGATCTTGCTTATCTTGCCTTCTCAAAGGGATCATGAGCTGTTGCTGACTAGTCCTTTTACTATTTTCTTAAGTTATATTAGTCCTTTCTGTGTCATTTCTCAATTGCTTCTATGTTGTTGCTTTCACTCTTTTATTTACTTTTTTTCCATTGTACTTACATGGGGCATTAGCTCTTTAGGTTTGTGTTAGCTCTGTGAGCAGTAGAATTTTGAACTTTACTCCTTTTAAGGATATTATATCCTTTATTTTTAAGGTAATAAAATTGTAATTTTTTGTAAAAAAAGACCAAAACCCCAAGAATGAGCAGAACCTTGATGGTAGGAACATCACCATCAACCAAGCTTAGTCTAGATCTGGCGGTAGAGGTGAAGGGGGAGGCGGCGGTTATCGTGGTGGTGGGGATCTAGAGGTCTTTGGTGGATATAGAGGAGTGGTGGTGAGCAGTGGTTATGGAGGCGGGAGGCGGAGAGGTTACATGGTGGTGGCGGAGGAGAGATCGAGAATATGATGGTGGATCGCTACTCGAAAGGTGATGTGGTTTAATGGGAGATCGATAAAGCGAAGAGCGGTTGATCTGATTTGCTTCTTATGGTACTATGTCTTCATAATAGAGAGGGTCCTAATTATCTAGGGATTTTGATTTGCTCTATGCATGCTCATTTTTATCTATGTCATCACTTGTGTCTTAGAAAACTTGGTGTGCTTGGTTGATGAAATTGAAAGAAGAAATGTTGAATCGATTTGTTATCTATTAAAAAAACCAAAACCCTATACCCCCAGACCTTAAATCCTCAATCCTTAACCTAAATCCTAAAACCTACAAACTCTAAACCCTACCCACAAACCATAATCCCTAAACCCTAAACCTAATCCCCAAACCCTAAACCTAAACCTAAATCCTAAACCCTAAACTAGCAAAACCTAAACCCTAAAAAGCTACTAAACCTAAACTAAATAAAACTAAAATAAAATAAAATAAAAAACTAAACCAAAATAAAATAAGACATAAACTAAAACCTAAACATAAACCTAAACATAAACATAAAGAAAATAAAAAATAAAAACTAAACTAAACTAAAAATAAATAAAATCTTAAACTAATCTAAATAAAATAAAAACTAAACCTAAAATAAAACAAAAATAAACCTAAAATAAAATAAACAAAAATCTAAACCTAAAAAATAAACATTAAAAAAACATAAAAATAAACAAAATAAACCTAAAACTAAACTAAAAGAAAATAAAACATAAAATAAACAAAATAAAAACAAACCTAAACTGAGACTAAAAGATAATTAAACTAAAATAAATAAAACCTAAACTAAACCTAGATATATTAAAACCCTAAACTAAAATAAACCTAAACCTAAACTAAAATTAAACTTAAAATAAAACCTAAAATACTTAAAACCAAACCTAAAATAAAAAAAAACCAACCTAAACCTAAAAATAAAAGAACCTAAACCTAAAATAAAATAAAATAAAACTTAATTAAAACCTAAACCTAAAAAATAAACTAAAATAAAATCTACTAAAGATGATAAATCTAAAATAAATAAATTAAATAAATAAAATATAAAATAAACCTAAATAAAATTAAAAATAAATAAATAAATAAATAATAATACTAAATAAATCTAGACATCTTGGTTTGCTTAATTTAAGAAACCACTAAACACTATACACCACAACCCTAAACCTAAACCCTGAGCCCAAACCTGAGCCTGAACTGACCCTAGGCCCTAAACAAAACCATAAACCCTACCATAAACCCCAGGCCATACCATAAACCACTAACCTAATCTAACCTAAACCATAAACCCTGCCCACACTAAACTAACCCTGAACCCTAAACACTAAAATCCTAAACCCTAAACCCTAAATGCTGGACTAACCCTAAACCTAAAGCTAAACCTAAATCCTAAACCATAAACCATAAACCCTAAAACCTAAATGGTAAAAGCCTAAACCACTAAACCACAAACCATAAACCCAGGTTGAGCTAATTTTTTATGAAGGTGATATTAAAAGTCAATGAAGAGGTTGTGAAGTACAAAATTGGTGTTCACACTTTTGTGTTGGTCTTGTTGCACCTATTGATGTTGTGGTTCTTGAAGCACTAGTATAGATGCTTCCGAGACTTCTTTCTTCCAAGTTCTCAACATCCCAACTAAGATCAACAAGGGTATTGTTCAAATTATCACCTCAATTGAACTGACTCAAAAAAAGGAGATAAGGCGAGATCCTCAGAGGCTGCTCTCCTCAATAAGCTTGAGAATAGGCCATTCTCTTATAGCCTTGCCATCTCATCTGTGTATGATGATGGTTCAATGTTCAGTCCTGAGGTGCTTAACCTCACTGAAAATGATCTCATCATGACATTTTTGGTAAGCCTTTCAATGATCACTTCTCTCTCACTGGCCCTCTCTTATCCCACCCTTATTACCCCAGATGTTAATCAACACTTATAATAATGTCATAACCATCATTACGATTACACACATACTGTGAGAAGGTTAAGGAGTATTTGAAGGATCATAGTAAATTTGTTGTGACTGCTGCGCCTGATGCTTTTGTTACTCTTACTGCTGCTGCTGCTCTGGCTACTACAGTGGAAGAGAAGAAGGAAGAGCCTGCTGAGGAATCTGATGATGATATGGGTTTCAGCTTGTTCAGCTAAGCTTTGTTGGCCTTCTATTAAATCAAATTTTATTGTCTCTCGAAGTTAAATCATTTTGTGAAATATTATTTTTGTGAATTTTTTAATTACATTTTATTTTATCTTATTTTATTAGTTGTTAGAGGATAATGTCCTGTTTGATTTTGTAATTTCTTATTTATTATGAAATCATTTGGGTTTAAAAAAAACCTTAAACCTTAAACCTAATCCCACAAACCCTAAACCCTAAACCCCAAACCTAAACCAAAATAAATAAATTAAAAAATAAACTAGACCACTAAAACTAAACCTAAACCCTAAGAATGGGAAAAACCTTGACGGTAGAAACATCACCGTCAACCAAGCTCAGTCTATATCTGGACGTTGAGGCAAAGGCAGAGGCGGCGGTTATCGCAGTGGTGGTCGGGGATCTGGTGGTGTTGGTGGATATGTATCTGGTGGTCGGAGCAATGGTGGTTATGGAGTCCGGAAGAGTGATAGAGGATACAATCATCATGGTGGCGGAGGGAGAGGTCAGTAATATGATGGTGGACCCCGCTACTCGAGAGGCCGGGGTGGTTCTGATGGGAACTGGACAAACTAAAGAACGACCAATTTGATCTGCTACTTATAGAATTGTGTCTTTATAGTAGAGATTATTCTAATTATGTAGGGTTTTTGATTTGCTCTGTCCATGTTCATTGTTTATCTATGTCATCTCTCATGTCTTAGAGAACTTGGTGTGTTACTTGGTTGATCAAATTGAAAAGTACAAATATTGAATTTGAAATTATTCTCTATTAAAAAAAATCCAAAAAAAGAAAACTAAATCCAACCCCAAACTTAAAACCTAAACCTAAACCTAAACCTAAACCCTAAACCCTAAACATAAAAAATAAAAAAATAAAAGAACCCTAACCCTAAACCATAAACCCTAAAAAATAGTAAACCCTAAACCCAAAACCAAACTTTAAACCCTACCATACCATAAACCAAACCCAAACCTAAATCTAAAATCCTAAACCCTAAAGCTAAACATAAAACTCTAAACCCTAAACCCTAACCTGAACCTAAACCCTAAAACCCTAAACCCTAAACCCTAAACCTAAACCACAAACCCTAGACATTAAACCAAAAACCAGAACTTAAACCTAAACTAAATAAAACCTTAAAAAAAACATAAACCTAAATAAAATAATAAAATAAAATAATATAAATACTTAAAATAAAACTAAAACCTAAACTTGAAAAAAATAAAAAATATAAATAAAAATAAACTATAATAAAATAAAGGAAAACCTAAACTCAAGTAAAAAAAAAAATAAACCTAAGAATAAACTTAAATAAAATTAAAACTAAAAGTAAATTAAAAACAAAATAAACTTAAAATAAAATAAAATAAAAACTAAATAAAATCATAAACCTAAAAAATAAACCTAATAATAAAACTTAAAAATAACTAAAAAATAAAACCCTAAACCTAAAACTTAAAAACAAAATCTAAATTAAAAATAAAATAAAAAAAATAAAATAAACGTGAAACTAAACTAAAATAATGTAAACTATAATAAATAAAACCTACACCTAAACATAAACTAAATATAATTAAATAAACCTAAAATTAAACTAAAAAGTAATACCTAAAAATAAACAATAAAATGAAAACCTAAAAGTTAAACCTATAAAAATAAAATAAAAACCAAAACCTAAACGTAAAATAAAAAGAAAGCCTAAACCTATAAAATAAAATAAAAATAAAAGTAAACCTAAACCTAAAACTAAAAATAAATGAAATAAAAACTTAAGCTAAAATAAATCAACCAAAATAAATCTAAACTAAATAAAAAATAAAATCAACTAAAAAAAAAATAAAAAAGTAAAATAAATAAAATATATACTAAATAAACATAAACCCTAGTTTACTTAATTTTAAAGAAATATAAATAATTAAAAAATTAGAAAATAAACCCTAATCCTAAACCCTACAATCCTAAACCCTTAACTTAACAAGAAACCCTAAACCCTAAACCTTAAACCTTAAATCCTAAACCATAAACCCTAAGACCATAAACCCTAAACCCTAAACCCAAATCTAAAACCTAAAAAAACCTAAAAACCTAAACTTACAACCTTAAAAGTTACTCATAAACCCTAAACCCTAAGCCCTAAACCCTATAAACTTAAAAACCTAAACTTAAATAAAATAAAAAAATTAAATAAAATAAAAATTTAAATGAAACCCTAAACCTAAACCTAAACATAAAATAAAATAAAATAAAAATAAAATGAACTAAAATAAAATAAATAAAACCAAAATTAAACTAAAAGATAAAATAAACCTAAGAATAAAAAAACCTAAATAAAAAATAAACATAAATAAAATAAAATAAAATAAAACTAAATAAAACTTAAACCTAAAAATAAACATAATAATAAAACCTAAAATAAAATAAACCTAAACCAAACTACAAAACTAAACCTAAAATAAAATAAATAAAATAAAAGTAAAATAAACCTAAACAAAAACGAAAATAAAGTAAACTAAAATAAATAAAACCTAAACCTAAACCTAAAATAAGTTAAACCTAAACCTAAACCATAAATAAAATAAAATAAACAAAAAATAAACATAAACTAAAAAAAGTAAAACCTAAAATAAACATAAAATAAAACCTAAAACCTAAACCTAAAAAAATAAAATAAAAACCTAAACGTAAACATAAAAATAAAAAATAAAACTAAAACTTAAATAATAAAAAAAAAGTAAAACGAAACTAATAAATAAACCTAAACCTATAAACTAAACTAAAATAAAAAACCTAAGCTAAAATAAATAAACCAAAAATGAAACTAACTAAATAAAAATAAAAATAAAATGAACTAAAAATTAATAAAAAATAAACTAAATAAGCATAAACCTATGAGTTTACTTAATTTATAAAAAATAATTAAAAAAAAAAACCTAACTAAACTCACAATCCTTAACGTTAAAACCAGCTGACTAAACCTTAAACCCTAAACCCTAAACCTGGACCCCAAACCTAAAAAACTAAAACCACAACCTATAACATAAACCTAAACCCCAAACCCTAAACCCTAAATCTTAAACCCTAAACCCCAAAACCCTAAAATCTAAAACCTAAACTAAATAAAATCAAAAAAAAATAAATAAATGAAAACTAAACGTAAATAAAACCATACTAAACCCTAAACCTAAACCTAACCCTAAACCTAAACCTAAACCTAAACCTAAAAAAAAATAATAATAACTAAACTAAAATAAAATAAATTAAAACCTGAACAAAACTAAAAAATAAAATAAACCTAAAACTAAAAATCTTAAATAAAATCAAACCTAAAAGTAAAATAAAAATTAAATAAACTTAAAATAAAATAAAATAAAAACTAAATAAAAACATAAACCTAAAAGATAAAACTAATGATAAATAAATAATAAAATCTAAACCCTAAACTAAAAAAACCTAAACCAAAATAAACAAAATAAAATAAATCTAAACCTAAACTAAATTAAACTAAACTAAAATAAATAAAACCTAAACTTAAACCTAAATAAACTAAACCTAAACCCTAAACTATATAAAATAAATTAAACTAAAATAAACCTAAACCAAAACTAAAAATAAAGCCAAATAAACCAAAAATTAAACCTATAACCTAAACCTAAAAGAATAAAATAAAAACCTAAACCTAAAACCAAAATAAAACCTAAACCCTAAACTTAACAATAAAAAATAAAACCTATACCTAAAAAATTAAATAAAAATAAAACTAAATTAAATAATAATGATAAACCTAAACCTAAACCTAAAAAATAAAATAAAATAAAAAATCTACACTAAAATAAATAAACTAAACTAAATAAAAATATAAAATAAACTAAATAAATTAAATAAGCCTAAACCTACTGGTTTACTTAATTTTTTTTTAAAAAAACTCTAAACCCTAAACTAAACCCTGAATTCGAAACCCAAAACCAATAACCCCAAACCACAAACCTAAACTAACCTTAAAGCCTAAATCATAAATTATAAAACCTAAACCCTAAATCTAAACCCTTAATTAAACCTTAACCTAAACCCTAAAGCCTAAAGCTTAAAAAAAGCTAAAGCCCACTAACCCTAAACCAAGATAACCCAACTTAAACCCCACTAACTAAAACTCAAAAACACAAGGTAAACACACCCAAACTAAACTCCTAAACCATAAACCATAAACTCTAAAACTAAAACCATAAACTATAAAACCCTAAACCCTAAACCTTTAACCTAAACCCTAAAAAAACCATAAAAAGCTTAAAACCTAAACCAAACTAAATAAAACCTAAAAAATATAATAAAGTAAACATAAATAAAAATAAGATAAATAAAATCAAAATAAAACCTAAACCTAAACATAAACCTAAACCTAAAATAAAGAAATAATGATAAACTAAAATAAAATAAATAAAACCTAAACTAAACTAAACTTTAAAATAAACCTAAGATTAAAACCATTAAATAAAATAAAAACAACATAAAATAAAAAATAAAATAAAATTAAAACTAAATAAAACCTTATCCTAAAAATAAAACTAAAATAAAAAAATGATATAAATAAAAATAAAACCCAAACCCTAAACTAAAAATAAAATCAAACTTAAAATAAAAATAAAATAAACAAAATAAATAAACCTAAACTAAACTAAAATAAACTAAACTAAATCAAATAAAACCTAAACCTAAACTTAATACAAACTAAACCTAAATTCTAAACTAAAATAAAAATAAAATAAACTAAAAGTAAACAAAAATCTAAACTAATAAATAAAACCTAAAAATAAACTAAAAATAAACCAAAAATAAAAACCTAAAACCTAAACCTACAAAAATGAAAATAAAACCTAAACCTAAACCTAAAAAATAAAATAAAACCTAAACCTAAAAAAAAATAAAATAAAACTAAATTAAAAATAAACATAAACCTAAACCTAAAAAATTAAATAAAATAAATAAACTAAAATAAATAAACCTAAAATAAATAAACTAACTAAATAAAAGAAAAAATAAATAAAATAAAAAAAATAAAATAATCTAAAATAAATAAAATAAAGTAAATAAAATAAATGAACTTAAATCTAATTGTTTGGTTAATTTTTTTTAAATATCCTAAACCTTAAAAAACCAAAACTCCACCCTAAACCCTAACCCTAAACCATAAACCCTAATCCCTAACCCTAAATTATAAACCCTAAACTTTAAACCTAAACCCTAACCTCAGGACCCTAAACCCTAAACCACTAAACCAACCAAACTAAACCCAACCACAAACCCTTATCCCAAACATAAAACTAAAAAAGAAATCTAAAAATATAAACTTAAAATAAATAAACTAAACTAAATAAAATAAAATATACCTAAATAAAATAAAATAAAATATACTAAAATAAATAAAATAAACTAAAATAATATTTGGTTTGCTTAATTTTTTTTAAAAAAAAACCTAAACTAAACCCAAACCCTACCTTAAAATATCAAACCCTAAATTAAAATAAATAAAAATAAAACCCTAAAATCCTAAACCTACCCTAAACCCTAAACCCAGGCCCTGTAACACTAAACCTGAGCTGAGGCTGACCCTAAACCTGGCCCCTAAATCTGGGACCCTATTAAAAAACAACCATAAATCTCCTTAACCCTAAACTCCTAAACTAACCCAAACCCAACTAAAACCAAACCTCTGACCCTAAATGTAAACCCTTAAAACCCATACACTAAACCCAACCTGCAGCCAAACCCTAAAAGCAAAACCACAAAACTCTAAACCCAAACCCTAAACCTAAACCCTAAATCATAAAGCTTAACCACTAAACCATAAACCCTAAACCCTAAACCTTAAACCTAAACCCCAAACTAAATATAAACATAACTAAATAAATTAAAAATAAAAACCTAAAAAAAAAATAAACCTAAACCTAAACCTAAAAAACTAAAACCCTAAGAATGGGAAGAACCTTAACGATGGGAACATCACCATCAAGCTCTAGATCTGGTTCATGGATATTAAGGTGGTGGTCAGAGCAACAGTGGTTATGGAGGCAGGAGGAGCGACATAGGTTACAACCGTGGTGGTGGCGGAGGGAGAGATCGGGGATATGATGGTGGATTCCACTACTCAAGAGGCTGGGGTGGTTCTGATGGGAATTGAAGAACGGCTGATCTGATTTGCTACTTATGGAGCTATGTCTTTCTGAGAGATGGTTCGCAATTTTGATTTGCTCTATGCATGCTCAATTTTGATCCATGTCACCACTTGTGTCCTAAAAAACTTGGTGTATTACTTGGCTGATTAAATCGAAAAGAAGAAATGTTGAATCAAAATTTATTTTATGTTAAAAAAAAACTGAAAACCCTAAACCTAAAACCTAAACCCTAAACTTGAAACCCTAAATCCCAAATCTTAAACCCTAAACTAACCCTAAAACACTAAAAGCTAAAATTGAAAACTAAACTAAATGAAACCTAAAAATAAAATAAATAAAAAAGCATAAAGAAAAATAAAATAAAATAAATAAAAAAAAATTAAATAAAGCTAAACCTAAAAAGATTAAAATAAAATAAAAAAATAAATTAAAATGAAATAAATAAAACCTAAACTAAACAAAAAACCTAAACAAAATTAAAACTATACTTAAAATAAAATTAAAATAAACCTAAAATAAAATACAATAAAACTAAATAAAACATAAACTTAAAAATAATCCAAAAAAAAACCTAAAAATAAATAAAAATAAAACCTAAAAAAAATTAAAAAATATACTTATGCCTAAAATAAAAATAAAATAAACTTAAACCTAAACTAAAATAAACTAAACTAAAATAAATACAACTTAAACTTAAACCTAAAATAAACTAAACCTAAACCTAAATCTAAACTAAATAATATAAAAGAAACTATAAAATAAACCTAAACCCTAAAATAAACTAAAATAAAACACCTAAATGAAAATAAATAAACCAAACAAAATAAAAATAAAAATAAACCAAAATAAGAATAAAAATAAAATAAACATAAATAAATAAAAATATACTAAGTAAATAAACATAAACCTACCAGTTTATTTTGCTTTAAAAAAATTTAAAAAAAATCTAACACTAAACTCTAAACCAAACCTACTAAACCATAAATCCTATACAACCACTAAACCACAAACCTAAACCTAAACCTAAACCACTCTAAACCCCACTAAACCCTAAATCTTAAATAAACCTACCACGTGACCCTCAACACTAAACCCCAAATGTTAAACCACTAAACCCACCTAAAACTTAAAACTTAAACCTAAACTAAATAAAACCTAATAAAATAAATTATAAAACTTAAACCTAAATTAAATAAATAAAATTAAATTAAATTAAAACCTAAACCTAAACCTAAAATAAAATAAAATAAAAAACTAAAAACTAAACTAAAATAAAATAAAAATAAATACAAAATAAACTAAAATATAAAATAAACATAAAAATAGAAAAACTAAATAATATAAAATAAAAAATAAAAAATAAAATAAACCTAATATAAATAAAATAAAACTAAATAAAATCTAAACTTAAAATACCTAAAAAAATAAAACCTAAACCTAAATCTAAAATAAACTAAAATAAAACCCCAAACTAAATAAAATAAAATAATCTAAAAACCTACCTAAACCTAAATTTAAAAATAAAACCTAAAATAAACCTAAAGTGAAAACTTAAAAGTAAATATTAAAATAAACCAAATAATAAAAAACCTAAATAAAATAAAAACTAAATGTAAAATAAAAATAGAATAAACCTAAAATACAATAAAATAAAAATTAAATAAAATCATAAATCTAAAAAATAAACCTAAAAATAAATAAAAACAAAAACTAAACACTAAACTAAAAAAACTAAACCTTAATAAAAATAAAATAACCAAAATAAAATAAGCCTAAACCTAAACTAAAATAAGCTAAACAAAAATAAATAAAACATAAACCTAAACCTAAACCTAAACTAAATAAAAAAAACCTAAACTAAAATGGGTAAAATAAAATAAAATAAAACCTAAAACCTAAAACGTAAAAAAGGAAAATAAAAACCAAATCCTAAACCTAAAATAAAAAAATCAAAACATAAAAATAAAATAAAAATAAAACTCAACTAAAAAATAAAATTAAACTTAAATCTAAACCTAAAATAAACTAAAATACAAAACCTAACTAAAATAAATAAATTTAGAATAAATGAAATGAACTAAATAAAAATAAAAATAAACCTAAATAAAATTAAAATAAAGTAAAATAAAGAAAAAATAAACTAAATATACTAAATAAACCTAAGCTTACTCGTTTACTAAATTTTAAAAAAACCTTAAACCCTAAATCCTAAACCCTAAACCTTAAACCTACAACGCTAACCCTAAACCCTAAAAAACACTAAAAACTATCCGCTAACCCTTACCCTAAACTCTAAACCCTAAAAGCATAAATCCTAATACCACAAAGCCTCAATCCTAATCCCTAAACCCTATACTAAACCTATCCCTAAATCCTAAACCTAAAACTAACGTAACTAAATAAATTTAAAAATAAACCTAAACCCTAAAACTAAATAAACCTAAACATAAACCTAAACCCTAAGAATATATAGAATCTTAACGACAGGAACAATACCATCAACCAGGCTTAGTTTAGATCTGGTTTGTGGATATCAAGTTGGTGGCCAGAGTAGTGGTGGCTATGTTGGCGAAAGGAGCGACGGAGGTTACAGTCGTCATGCTGGCAGAGGGAGAGATCAGGGATATGATGGTGGACTCTACTACTCGAGAGGTCAGGGTGGTTATTGAGGCGAGAAAGCGAAAGCGATCATCTTGCTTATGGAGTCTGTCATCTTGTAGAAGGTTCGAGATGTATTACTTGGTTGATCAAATCAAAAAGAAGAAATGTTGAATCTGGATTTGTTCTCTCTTAAAAAAAATAAAAAACCCAACACCCTAAACTAAAACCTGAACTCTAAACCTAAAATTTATACCCTAAACCTTAAACCCAAAACCTAAATCCACCCCAAACCCTAAACCCTAAACTAAACTAAACCTAAAACTAAAGCCTAAAAACCTAAAAAACTTAAATCTAAAACCCAAAACCCAAAAAAAGCCTTATAACCATAAACCTAAACCCTAAACCATAAAAAAGCTAAAAATCAAAACTAAACTAAATAAAACTTAAAAAGTAAATAAATAAAAATACTTAAAATAAAATAATAAAATAAAAAACATAAATTAAAACCTAAAGCTAAACCTAAACTTAAAATGAAAGGAAAATAAAAATAATTACTAAATTAAAATTATATAAATAAAACCTAAACTAAATAAAAACATAAAAGAATAAAACTATACCAAAAATAAATTTAAAATAAACCTAAAATAAAATAAAATAAAATCTAAATAAAAAATTAAACTTAAAAAATAATCCATAAAATAAATCCTAAAAATAAATTAAAAATAAAAGCTAAACCCTAAACTAAAAAAAACCTTTACCTAAAATAAAAATAACATAAACTTAAAACTAAACTAAAATAAATAAAACCTAAACCTAAACCAAAATAAATAAAACCTAAACCCTAAACTAAATAAAATAAAATAAACTAAAATAATCTTAAACCTACTAAAATTAAAACTTAAAATAAACCTAAAAATAAAACCTAAAACCTAAACTTAAAATAAAATAAAATAACTTGAACCTAAAAATAAAAAATAAAACCTAAACTTAAAATAAATAAAATAACGGACTAAAAATAAATATTTACACTAAACCTAAAAATTAACAAAATAATAACTAAATTAAAATAAAATAAAAAAAACCTAAAGAAAATAAAATTACATAAATAAATAGAAAATCTAGGCTGGTTTTGCTTGATTTAAAAATGACCTAGGCCAGGCACTAGGCCCAATACAGATCAGCACAAATGCTTAGCACTAAAACAGACTAGGCTTTGGGACTCTGACCTGACCCTAGGCACAGATGGAGTAGGCCCTAAACTGGATCTGAGTGACTGAGCTGAATCAGGCCAGTTAAATCTTAAACTGGGCCAGGCCCTGGGCCAGGCTCAAGGCCTGGGCCACTGAGGCCTGAGACCTGGGCCATGAGCAACCAGGCCTGGGCCACTGGGCCACCAGACTGAGGCCAATGATCCTGGGCCACTGAGCCCAGCCATGGCCTAGAGGCTGGGCTGGAGCCTGCACGATCATGTGAGCCCTGACCTGGGCCACTGGGCCCTGGGCCAGCCAGGCTTTGGGCCATAAAACTGGGCCTGGGCTGGCACAGGCCATACCACAACTTAAGCTTAAACTGGGCTGATGTGATAAACCTAAAGAATTAAAACTAACTAAAATAAAATGATAAAACGTAATCTAAACCTAAACCTAAAATAAAACAAAATAATAAAGAAATTAGAATAAAATAATGAAAAAACATAAACTAAATAAAAATAAAATAAACTTATGGATAAAATACCTAAATAAAATAAAACTAAACATAAAATAAAATAAAATAATGGTAAAAAAAATTAAAATAAAATCTAAATAAAAACTAAATTAAAAAAATAAACCAAAATAAAATCTAGAAATAAATAAAATAAAACCAAACCACAAATAAAATTAAAACTAAACTAAAATTAAAATAAAATAAATAAAATAAAATAAACTTAAACTAAACTAAAATTAACTTAACTAAAATAATTAAAAGTTAAACTAAATCCTAAACTAAATAATACAAAATAAAATAAAATTAACTTAAACTGGTAAAATAAAAAAATATACACAAAAATAAAAAAATAAAACCATAAACCACTCCTAAAAGTAATATCCTAAACCTAAACTAAATTAATCCTAAAAGTTAAATAAATAAATAAACCTAATCAAAAATAAAATGAAAAAAAATAAAATAAAAACATAAACTAAAACCTAAACCTAAACCTAAACCTAAAAAGAAAAAATAAACTAAAATAAAATAAATAAAAACTTAAACTAAACTTAAAAATAAAAAACTTAAATAAAATAAAAACTAATCCTAAATAAAAATAAAATAAACAAAAAATATAAAAAAAATGAAAACCAAATAAAAAATAAACCAAAAAAATGAACCTAAAAATAAGTAAAAAAGAAAACCTAAACCCTAAATTAAAATAAAAAACTATACCTAAAATAATAATATTATAAACCTAAACCTAAAGTAAAAGATACACTAAAATAAATAAAACCTATACCTAAACCTAAAATAAAGGAAACCAAAACCTAAACCTAAACTAAATGAAATAAAATAAATACAAAATAAACTAAAAATAAACCAAAACCTAAACTAAAGAAAATAATACCTAAAATAAACGATATAAAACCTAAAATCTAAACCTCAAAATTAAAATAAAACCTAAACCTAAACCTAAAAAATAAATGAAAGCTAAACCCAACAAAGAAAATAAAAATAGAACTAAACTAAAATAAACCTAAACTAAACCTATAAAATAAATAAAAATAAATAAACCTAAAATCAACTAAATAAAGATAAAAATAAATCTAAATAAAAAACTAAAATAAATAAAATATAAACTAAATAAACTAAACCAGTTTACTTAATTTAAAAAATTTAAGAAAAATTAAAATCAAAACTAATAAAAAACGTGAACTTTAAACCCACAAAACCAAACCCTAAACCCTAAACCCTAATCCTAAAAAACCCTAAAAACTTTAAGAAACCAAAATAAACCCTAAATCGTAAAAAAAAAAACCCTAAAATATCTGACCCTAAACAAAACATAAATCTCAAACCCTAAAACCTAAACCCTAAACCTCAACCCTAAACCCTATAACATAAATCCCAAACCCTAAGCCCCAAAACTTAAACACTAAACCCTAAAGCCTAAAAGCCAAAACTAAACTAAATAAAAATAAAATAAAATAAAAAAACTAAACCTAACTAAAATAATAAAATAAAATAAAACCTAAACTAAATCATAAATCTAAACCTAAACTAAACCTAAAATAAAATCAATGAAATAAAATAAAATGTAAAACTAAACAAAATAAAATAAATAAAAGCTAAACTACTATAAAATAAAATAAACCTAAAAATAATAAATCTAAATAAAATAAAAATAAACATAAAATAAAAATAAAATAAACATAAAAATAAAATAAAATAAAATAAAAATTATATAAAATCCTAAACCTAATAAATAAACCCAAAAATAAATAAAAAATAAAACCTAAACCCTAACATAAAAAGAACCTAACCCTAAAATAAAAATAAAATAAATAAAATAAAATAAACCTAAACCTAAACTAAAATAAACTAAACTAAAATAAATAAAACCTAAACCTAAACCTAAAATAAATTGAACCTAAAGCTAAACCTAAATTAAATAGAAAAAAAAACAAAAAATAAAACCTAAAAATAAAAACCTAAACCTATACCTAAAAATAATAAGTAAACCTAAAAGTAAAAAAATAAAATAAAATAAAACTCAACTAAAAAATAAACTTAAACCTAAACCAAAACCAAGATAATAAAGTAAAATAAAAAACTTAAGTTAAAATAAATAAACCTAAAATAAATAAACTAAACTAAATAAAAAAAATATGAAATAAACTAACTAAACTAAATAAACCTAAACCTACCAGTTAACTTAATTTTTTTAAAAAAATCCTAATCCTAAATCCTAAACCCTAAACCCTAAACCCAGAAGCTAAACCTAAACCCACAAAAACCCTATGAACAAACCCCAAAAACCAAAAAAACCAAAACATGAACTAAATAAAACATGAAAATAAAATAAATAAATAAACCTAAATAAAGTAAAATAAAGTCAAATAAAACCTACTAAAACCTAAACCTAAACCTAAACCTAAAATTAAATAAAATAAAAAAAAGAAACTAAAAATAAAATAAATCAAAACCTAAAATAAACTATCGATAAAATAAGCCTAAAAACAAAATCCATAATAAAATAAAATAAACATAAAATAAAATAAAATAAAAATAAAATAAAATAAAATAAAACTAAATGAAAACTTCAACCTAAAACTAAACCAAAAAAATAAAACTCTAAAATAAATAAAATAAAACCTAAAACAACCTAAAGAAAAAACTGAACCTAAAATAAATAAAACATAATAAATTTAAACCAAAACTAAAATAAACTAAACAAAAATAAATAAAACCTAAACCTAAACTAAATAAAATAAAATAAACAAAAAAATAAAACCTATAAATAAACCAAAAATAAAACTAAAAAAACCTAAATAGAAAAAATAAAATAAAACCTAAACCTACTAAAACTAAATATAAAAATAAAAAAAAACTTTAACCAAAAAATAAAATAAAATAAAACTCAATTAAAACTAAACTAAACTAAACTAAAACCAAAATAATGAACTAAAATAAAAAATCTAAAAATAAATAAACCTAAAATAAATAAACCAAAATAAATAAAAATAAAAAATAAACCTAAATAAAAAGAATAAACTAAAATAAAAAAAAACTAAATAAACTAAATAAACATAAACCTACGGGTTTACTTAATTTAAAAAAAAAACACTAAACCCAAAATCCTAAACCCAAAAGCTAACCCTAAACTTAAACCTAAAAAAAAAAAAAACCTAAATTTAAACTAAATAAATCAAAAAAATAAATAAATAAAATAAAACTTAATTAAAATAAATAAATAAAATAAAATAAAACCTAAACTAAAACTAAACTAAAATTAAATCTAAAAGTAAAGTAAAAAAAATTAAATAAATAAAAATAAAATAAATAAGAACTAAACTATAAAATAAAATAAACCTAAAAATAAAAAAAAACCTAAACAAAATAAACCTAAAATAAAATAAAATAAAACTAAATAAAACCTAAACCTAAAAAACAAATTTAAAAATAAAAGCAAAATTAAATATAAAATAAGAGCTAAACCTTAACCTAAAAACCAAAACATAAAATAAAAATAAAATAAACCTAAACCTAAACTAAGATAAATTAAACTAAAATAAATAAAATCCAAACCTAAACCTAAAATAAACTAAACCAAAACCAAAACCTAATCGAAATAAAATAAAATAAAATAAAAATAAAACATAAAACTAAACCAAAATAAAACCTAAAACCTAAACATAAAAAAAAATAAAATAAAACCTAAACCTAAACCTAGAATTAAAAGTAAAACCTAAAAAAGTAAAATATAAAATAAAAATAAAACTCAACTAAAAAATAAACCTAAACCTAAACCAAAATAAAATAGTAAACTAAATAAATGCAAAATGAAAGAAATAAACCTAAAGTAATAAACCAAAATAAATTAAAATAAAAAATAAACCTAAATAAAATAAAAAATAAACTTAAATAAATAATAAATAAACTAAATAAACTAAACCTATGGGTTTACTTAATTTAAAAAAAAATTCTAAACCCTAAGTCCTAAATCCTAAACCATAAACTAAGCCCTAAACCTTAAACCCTAAAAACCATAAAACCTAAACCTAAACTAAATAAAACCTGAAAATAAAATAAATAAACAAACCTAAACCTACAACAACAACAACAACAACAACATCAACAACAAGCCTTAATCTCACTAGGTGGGGTCAACTACATGAATCCTTCGTCTCCATTGTGTCCTATTATGTGTCAAATTCTCATTTAATTCAAGTATACTAAGATCATTTTTTATACATCTTTACCAAGTCTTTTTAGGTCTACCTCTACCTTTCTTAACATAAGGCATATCTAATGCATCTACTCTTCTAATCGTCATCGGACGAGATGCTTTATGTGGCCAAATCATAAGACTTTCCTAATCTTATCTGCAGACTACTCAACTTTTTTCCTAAACATACTCATTTTGCATTCTATCTCTAGAGTAAAGCCACTCATCCTAAACTTAAACCTAAATAAAATAAAATAAAAGAAAAACTAAAACTAAAACCTAAACCTAAACCTAAAATAAAATAAAATAAAAAATTAAACTAAACAAAAATAAAATAAATAAAACCTAAACTTAATTATAAAATAAAATAGACCTAAAAATATAAAACCTTAATAAAATAAAAAGAAATGTAAAATAAAATAAAATATTCCTAAAATGAAATAAATAAAACTAAATAAACACCAAAACCTAAAAATAAATTTTAAAATAAAAAAAAAAAAAAAAAAAACCTAAACCTTATCCTAAAAAAAACCTAAAATAAAAATAAAATAAACCTAAACCTAAACTAAAATAAACTAAAATAAACAAACCTAAACCTAAACCTAAAATAAAGTAAACTTAAACCTAAACCTAAACTAAATAAAATAAAATAAATAAAATAAAGCCTTAAATTAACTAAAATAAAATCTAAAACCTAAATCTAAAAATGAAATAAAACCTAAACATAAACTTAAAATAAAGAAATTAAAACCTAAATCTAAAAATAAAATAAAATAAAACACAACTAAAATAATCCTAAACGGACCTAAACCAAAATAATAAACTAAAATAAAACATAAACTAAAATAAATAATCCTAAAATAAATAAACTACATAAAATAAAAATAAATAAAATAAAAAAAAAAAATAAAATAAAATAAATAAATAAAAATAACTAAATAAACTAAAAATGCTAAACTGGTTTACTTAATTTAAAAAACCATAAACCTGCAAACCTACCAATGGCCTAAATCTTACCCTATAAACCTTAAACCTAAAGGCCAAATGAGCCACCTATCACTACTATCACACCCTAATCCTAATCCCACCCTACCCTAAATCCTAAACCCCCACCTTCCCCAAATCCTGGCCCTAAATGCTAAACCCTCCAAACCACCCTAAAACTACCATAACTGACCTCCAAATAAATAAACTAAATAAAGTGAAAATAAAACCTAAATAAAATTAAAATAAAATAAACTAAAATAAATAAAAATAAACTAAAATAACTAAATAAACCTAAACCCACTCTTAAATTTTAAAATGATCATAAACGTAATCATAAACCCTAAATCTAAACACCCAACCCAACCACCCTCCATACATCCATACCCACCAGCCCAGTCCTAAACCTCTTTCCACACTGCCCTCCCTCCCAAACCTAAAACCAAAACCTAAAACCACAAACCCTAAACCCTAAACCCTAAACCAACAACCCAAGCCAAACCTACAACCCTAAATCCTAAACCCAAAACCTAAAATCATAATCCTAAACCACGACCTAAAATACTAAAAAATGAAATAAAACCTAAAAATAAAATAAATAAAAAAACCAAAATAAAAAATAAAATAAAATAAAACTTAAACTAAAACCTAAACTTAAACTAATAATAAAATAGAAAAATAAATTGAAACTAAAATAAGAAAATAAATTAAACTTAAATTAAACTAAAAAAAATAAACCTAAAATAAAAACCTAAATAAAATAAATAAATGAAAAAATGAAAAAATAAACCTAAATTAAAATAAAACTAAATAAAACCTAAACCTAAAAAAATAAACCTAAAAATAAATAAAAATTAAAACCTCAACCTAAACTAAAGGAAAACCTAAACCTAAAATAAATAAAATAAAATAAACCTAAAGCTAAATTAAACTAAACTAAACTAAAATAAATAAAACCTAACCTAAACCAAAATAAATTAAACTTAAACCTAAACTAAATAAAATAAAATAAACTAAAATAATCATAAACCTAAACTAAAAAATGAAACCTAGATATAAACCTAAAATAAAACCTAACCTAAAAAAACAAAAATAAAACCTAAACCTAATCCTAAAATAAAAATAAAACTAAACTTAAAAACAAAAGGGATAAAACTAAATTAAAAAATAAACATAAACTAAACTTAAACCTAAAATAAAATAATATAAAACCTAAACTAAAATAAATAAAACTTAAATAAATAAAATAAAATAAAGAAAAATAAAAAATAAACCTAAATAAAATAAACTAAAATAAGCAAAATAAATTAAATAACTAAAAAACCTAAAATACTGGGTTTAATTTAAAATAAACCTAACCTAAAACATTCAAACAAAACCTAAACCCTACACCCAAAACCCTACAAAATAAAAAAAAATAAATAATAAAATAAAAAAACCCTAACCCTAAACCCTAAACTCTGAATCTAACGCTAAACCCAAAACCCCAAACCAAAACAAACCTAAACCCTAAACCCTGACCCTACCTACACTAAACCCCACCCTAAACTGAGCCCTCACTAAACTAAACCTAAACTACCTAAACTTCCAAACCCCACTAAACTAAACCTCTCTAAACTCACTCTAAACCCTACCTAAAGATCAAAAAAATAATAAAATAAAACTTAACTTGAAATAAACATGAACCTAAACATAAATAAACTAAAATAAAAGCCTACTAAAATAAAAACTAAACTAAATAAAAATAAAATAAATAAATAAAAAATAATAAACTAAAATAAATAAATAATAAAATAGTAAACTAAGTACCTTAACCTGCGGGTTTGTATTTTTTATTTTTTTAAAAAAAAACCTACCCTAAAATTAATTAAACCTCCACACCACACCTAAACCTACCCTAACCCTAACCCTAAAACCCTAAAACCTAAATGACCTAAACCTAAAACCTAAACCCTAAAACCTAAACCCTAAACCCTAAACCCCAAACCCTAAATCATAAACCCAAAAAAACCCTAAACTCTAAACCCTAAACCAAAACCCCCTAAACTGAAAAACATCTTCTCTCTCCTCTATTTCTTTGGTGCTCTAGCAAATTTCATTTCCCTATGGTGGTGTGTCACCTCTGTTATTGGTGATTTCAATTCAATGGGTTCATTCGACATGACTTCTTCTGCATTCATTGATCATAGTCACATTTTCTACTTCCCTGTGGGGAAATCCTGAGTTTACGGCTGCTCCCACTAAGATTTCTGACTCTTTGGGGGCTTTTGGCTTAAATCCATCACTGGCTTCAAAATCTTTCAAAGATGTTCTTGCTGGTAAGGCTAATTATGCTGGTGAGTCTCTTGAGCTTATCTAGGCTTCCTTCCATGGTGTACCTGCAAGAATGTGTTCTAATTGGTTGAAAGGAAAGCATTTGAACATTGGTGGGTGACTTTTTGTCATCCTACTTTATAGAATATTTGATCTTTCTTTCATAGCTTGAAACTTTATGGAATTGTTTTTGTTGAATTGATTGATTCCCTCCATGTATTGATTCAACTTTCCAATGATTTGGAATACTCTCATGTTTTTATCGATGCTCATATTTTGTTTTCAATTGTTAGATGAGATTGTTGAAATGGACCCCACTTTTTGATATTAAGGAGGAATCTTTTATTATTTTGGTTTGGATCTCTCTTCCTAATTTGCATGTCAACTTCATTAATTATGAATTTCTTTCTTTGTGGGTGCATTGTTGGTCATCCTTTTGAAGTTGATCGGAAAATACTTTTAATACTCGACCATCTATTGCTGGATCCTAGTCGATTTCAATATAACTAAAAAATTTCTTAAGGAAATTTGGCTAGGATTAGAGAAATATGGATATTTGCAAAAAGTGGACTTTGAGAACTTTCTTATTTTTTATTCCCATTGCAAAATTCATGGTCATGGAGTTTTGGATTGCTTTATGGTTCACCCTCACCTTAAGAAACCCAATAATAGATCCCAATCTTAAGGTGTCAATAAAATCACAAAATTTGCTCCTATGGACATTTCTTTACGAAATTGAGGGACATTATCTTAATCCTCCCACTATTCCTATGGACAATGCCGCAGTTCTTAAGCTAATCAATTTTGGATGTCAATCATGTTAATAAGGATGCCTTAACATTTAATGGTCTTATACAGTTGAATTCCCTCGATATTGGTAATAATATAGATAATAATATGTTTTTGAAACTTATGGATGATGATTCAATCTCTAATGATTCCATTCCTACTTCTTATCCACCTTTAATTGAAACATGTGATCCTAGATGAGGGCATGAATGGTGAGCAAACTAATGGAAAAGCTTCTAACACGACTTGGGCACTTGTGCTTTAAATGGCTCTAATCCTTCTCTGCTTCTTCATTCTAAGGTTGAGATTTCTATTGACACTTCAACATAATACTAATTTGGAAGAAGGTGAAGTGGATTGCAATGATGCTTTAAATGTACAACCTTATTCCAAAAATATCCTGAATAATCTCTCTCGATGGTGATGTTGTGGATATTTATAATAAGTTTCAAACTATTTTAGGAAGAAAAATAAAACTCTTAAAACTAAACTTTCTAATTTTGCTAGAATTACTAGATGCCTCTTCTACCAAAAAAATAAATAGTTTCTTTCTTAATTTGGAATGTGAGAGGATTGGCACCCTCTATTAGAAATAGAATTAGAAACTTAGTTTGTACTCATAACATTTCCTTCTTGGCTATCTTGGTACCTTTTATTCTTCCTTCTAACATTTCTTATGTTGCTAGAATGATTGGCTTTGTAATGTTTTTGCTAACTTGAGCAATAAAATTTGGATTTTTTGGAATAATACCTATGCTCTATAGATTTTGGATGATTTTCCCAAGTTGTAAATGTTAAGATTACTTATGATAATTTTAGTTGTTTTGGTTCATTTGTTTTTTACTTTTGTAATGGAAATAGTAGAGATTCTTTGGGAGAATCTTATTAGTTTTCTTCTTTTATTGGCTCCTTGGTTTGTGGGTGGACACTTTAATACTTCTCATCTTCCTCTAAACGTGTTGGTGGTATTGCTGCAAACTTATTTTCAATGGAAGATTATAATAGCATCATCCTTGATTGTCATCGTACTTACATTGGCTTTACTAGGTCTCAATTTACTTAGAATAATTATAAACTCTAGCAAAGTCTTGATAGGGTTTTTTTAACCATCTATGGATTAATCTTCTCCCTAGTACTTTTGTGGAGCACTAAAGTAGAACCCTTTTGGACCATTCTCCCTTGATTATTAATGTGAATTTTAATGCCAATAAATCTTCCTCCCCATATCTTTTTGTTTCCAAAATATGTGGTTGATGGATGATAGATTTTTTAATGTTGTTGCTAGTAATTGGGGTGAACCTCTCCATCTTGATGATTCTATTTTGGGATGAGGAGATTGTGGTTCAAATTAAAAATACTTAAACAATGCCTTACTTGGGTGGAATAAATTATTTTAGGAACCTTTTATCAATATTAATAAAATAGAGAATGAGGTTATCATTTTGGAAGAAGCATTGTTAATGATCCTTCTAAAATTCATATGTTGGCTCATGCTAAAGATAGGTTAACATGTTTTCAAGATATGGAAGAGACCTATTGGTGACAAAACATTCTATGAAATGGATCTCGATGGCGATCAAAATATTAAATATATTTTTATGTCATGGTTAAAAAGAAAAAAGCAATAAATCACATTCATAAAATTAAAATTGATGGATTTTGGTGTTGATAAAAGGAGCGATTGATTTTGCTATTTCTTTTATAAATAACTTCTCTAAAAATGTTAATTATGATGATATTTCTTTGCCTAAAGTTATTCCTAATCTTATTTATGATGAGGATAACAATATGCTTTCTTCCTTACCTTATGAGTGTGAAGTTGTTGATATTTTGTAGAGTATGAATAAAGACTCTGTGGCTGGTCTAGATGGTTTTATTACCCTTTTTTCCAAAAATGTTGGATTATCATTAAGGAGGACCTGATTAAAGCAGCTCTAAATTTTTTTAAGGGTAGTATGCTTCGCAAATATTTTGCTAGCACCTCCATTATTTTAATTCCTAAGAAAGACAATCCTAAAGTTTGGAGTGATTTTATTTGGGTTCTCTAATCAATTTATTATTTTAATTAAGAATGGTATTGAGAATTCTTGGTTTTCTAGCTTCTCAATGGTGAAGTGCAAGGTTTTCTCTTCTTCTCATGGGCTAAGTCAAGGGGACCCTCTTTCACTTGCCCTTTTCATTATTGTTGTGGAATATCTTTCTAGATGTATTGAGTTTATGTTTAGTAGAATGCTTAACATGTACTTCTGAGAACCATTAGTGGGTTTCCCATTTCACACCTTAGTTTTGCGATGATTTCATTATATTTTGCAATGCCTCCACTCTTTATATTAAAAAATTATGTAAGTTCTTAACTCATTTTGGTAGGGAGAGTGGCTTGATAAAAGTTGTTTTATTACAAGCTCTTCTACCTCTTTTTTAAGATAAATGTTATCCAAAATATTATGGGTTTTTCTCATCAAAATCTCCTATCAAGTATCAGGGACTCCCTTATATAGAGTCGAGAATATCTTCTTTATTTGATGAAGTTATTCAAAAATAAATAAGAAAACTGACTCTTGGAATTTCATTTACTTTCCTTTGGTGCTAGACTTATCATCAAAAGTACTCTTTGCTCTCTCTATGTATCTCTTCTACTATTGTTTGTACCTATTCTATTATTAAAAGGATTAATAGACTTTTTAACAAATTTTGTTTGGGGATCTAATACATCTACTAAAAGATTACATTGGGCTAGTTGGAATAACTATTATGGTACTAATAATGAACGTGACTTAGGGTACATTAGAGGATTTTATTAGCTATTTTTCCTATAAAATGTGCTGGAACTTTAGAAATAAAAAAAAATTCTTGAAGTTTTATGCTAAGTATTATGAGGGCAAACACCCCCTCATTTGTGCTTTAAAATTTGTTGGATCTCTTTGTAGTTAGTTTTATTTTTTTTTGGAACTTATGGTTGGCTAGTTTCTAGTGTTGCATGGATATGGGTTTTTTCCCTTTCTTGGTGTTGCTCATGTTGGTTTTGTTACTTTCCTTTGGTTCTGGCTCTTTTTTCTAGTGGTTGTTTTTTTAAACTTTTCTAGATTGGTTATGCTATGGTTCGTTGAACTGTCACCTAGTTGTTTGCTGATTAGGATGGTTATTCCATCTATTTTTTGTTGTCCATTCTCTCGAGAGTCTCACCCTTCTCACCAACTCCTACCCTTTTAGGTTTTACTTGTGTTGTTTGGGGTGTCAATTTTTGGTTGGGGTGCTCATCAGAAAGTGGCTTTTGGTAACTGTGTTTTTATGGTTTTTGCTCCTACTGCTCAGAGGGATTTTGTGCCCTTGAGGACTATTTGTCATTTTGTTGTAGCTTGGAGAACAATTTTTCAACAGATCTTCACCCTTATTTTATTTCTCTTCTGGATGAGTGTGAGGATGGATGCTACTGGATTGTTATATCTTCTGAATATGGGGTGCTCCTCCTATATTATTTATGTTTTGGTTTTTATTTTTTATTCTAATGGGAAGGTTGAAAACCTTCGATGTTTTTGGACTTGGGTGATGGTGGATCTATTCGTTTCCTTATTTTTTGCTACTATTTTTTTGTTTGCATTCCTAAAGGGATTTTTCTTTTTCTATCATTGGCTGTTGTCTCTAATTATTTGGACTGGATTCTCCTTTCCTTGGATTGGGATTGGTGGCTGCTACTTGCGGCTATCCCTCAGGATATTTTCAATATATGTGACTGGATGACTACTTCTGGCTTTCTTATTGATGGCTCTAAGTTTGATGTTTTAAATCCTTTGTTGGTGGTGGCTGGGTGGCCTACCATCGTTTGGATTGGTTACTTTAAATTTGGGTTGGTTAAAAGAGTATTTACTATTATAATTTTCGATCTTTTGGAGACTATGTTGGGAATTGGTTGCATAGCTTCCCATTCTTCTTTTCATGTTTCTTCTTCTAGGATTTTAGTTCTAGTCGTGATTGAACCTCTCCCCTTTCCTATTTTGATGGTTACCTTGCTACCTAACCTTCTTACTGTTAGTCTTACTATTACTCTGGATATTATTTCTTCTAGATTATTGCATATTTTTTTAATGGATGAACTTATCATCTATGTGTTTCCTTTTGACTTTGTTTTGTCTCTATTTAGTGCTTTTCCCATATTTTGAGGTTTTCCCCTAGTGACTTTATTAGCAATTCTTGGTGGTGGCTTTGGTTATTCTCCTCTAGACTAGTGCTATCCTAATGGCTTACCCCCTTATCTATTAAAGAAAGCTTAATATCTATGAGTGCTGGGTGTTTGTAGGTTATATTTGTTGTTTGAAGTTTTATGTTCATGCGATGATCGTCATTGGATAAGGTGCTACAAGAGGTATCTGGAAATGATGGCCTTGATGTTTCTCGATCTTTCTTCTTTTGGCTGGTAGTGCTATATGTAATTGTAACCCTTCACTTGAAGTCTGGATGCTTACATATGGTGTTGCTCATTGAGATGATTGTAATTGAGCCTGAGCCTTTTCTTTATCATATTATTTATATATGTTATTACTCTTTATGCTTGATTAAGTAATTCATTATCTATACTCAGCTCTTTAAAAGCATGTTGCGATCTCTATTACGTTGGGAGACTATTCTTTGTTGGATTGTCGTTTCAAAAGGAGCAGAGGAAGTTTGTTAATGATTTTATGGAATTTCTTTTATGGATCTATGTTTCCATTTTTCTTAGCTTACTTTCCTTAACTATTGTATTGTTAGGGGTTATCTCCTTAGGACTCTTTGTAGCTTTTTTTTAGCTTAGAGATTTTCCCCCTCTAAGGACTTTGTACCTTTTCTTCGTGGCAATAAAATTTCCCTAATTACCCTAAAAAAATCCTAAACCCTAAACTCGAATCCCAAATCCCTAAACCCTAAAAACCTAAAAACCTAAACCTAAACAAAATAAAACCTAAAAATAAAATAAATAAAAAACTAAACCTAAATAAATAAAATAAAATAAAATAAAATAAAAATGTAAACTAAAATCTAAACCTAAAAATAAAATAAACTAAAAAATAAAAACTAAACTAAAATAAAATAAAATAAAAACCTAAACTAAACTAAAAAAAATAAAATAAACCTAAATGAAATAAAAACTAAACGAAAAAAAATTAAAAAAACCTAAAATAAAATAAAAACTTAATAAAAACATAAACCTAAAAATAAACCTAAAAAAAATAAAACCTAAACCTAAACTAGAAAAAAACCTTAAACCTAAAATAAACAAAATAAAACTAACCTAAACCTAAACAAAAATAAACTAAAGTAAAATAAATAAAACCTAAACCTAAACCAAAAATAAACTAAACCTAAACACTAAACTAAATAAAATAAAACAAACTAAAAATAAACCTAAATTTAAACTAAAAATTAAAACCTAAAAATAAACCTAAAATAAAAACCTAAAACCTAAACCTAAAAAAATAAATTAAAACCTAAACCTAAAATAAAAATGAAACCCAAACCTAAAAGAAAATAAAATAAAACTAAACTAAATAAACATAAACCTAAACCTAAACCTACAAAAAAATAAACTAAAAGATGGATGAAAGCAAAAATAAACCTAAAGAAAATAAATGTCTAATAAATAAAAATAAACTAAATAAACTAAAAACCTAAACCTCTGGTTTGCTTAATTTTTTTAAAACCTCTAAACCTTAAACTAAACTATATTCCATGACCCTAAACTCTGACAAAACCTAAACTAACTAACCTAACCCTAAAACATGACCCTAAAAAACCTACCCTGAGCCCAGTTCTACTAAACCCTAAACTGAGCCTAAATCCTAAACCCACCTTAAACCCTAACCCCAAACCCCAACCCTAAAAATAAACCCAAATCCTGGCTTTAAACCAAGTAACACTAAACCATGTAAACCTGAGCTAACACTGAGCCTAAACCTAAAACTAAACCCTAAAGCCTAAATGTTGACCCTAAACCCTCCCTAACCTAAACCCTAAACCCTAACGCTAAACCCTAAACCCTAAACCATAAACCTTAAAAACCTAAAAACCTAAATACCTAAAAAACTAAACCTAAAGTAAATAAAACCCAAAAATAAAATAAATAAATAAACCTAAATCTAAAGAAAATAAAATAAAATAAAAACCTAAATAAAAACCTAAACTTAAACCTAACAATAAAATAAAATAAAATAATATAAATAAAAAATAAGATTAATAAAAACATAAACTAAATTAAAAAATAATAAACCTAAGAATAAAAAACCTAAATGAAATAAAAACTAAACTTAAAATAAAAATAAAATAAACCTAAAATAAATTAAAATAAAAGCTAAATAAAAACTTAAACCTAAAAATAATTTAAAAATAAAACCCAAATCCTAAATTAAAAATAAAAACTAAACCTAAAATAAAAATAAATTAAACAAAATAAAATATACCTAAAGGTAAATTAAAATAAACTAAACTAAAATAGATAAAACCTAAACCTAGACCAATAAATAAAACTATTCCCTAAACTAAATAAAATAAAATAAAATAAAAATAAACCTAAGCCTAAACTAAAACATAAAACCTAAAAATAAAGCTAAAATAAAAACATAAAACCAAAACCTGAAAAAATATAATAAAAACCTAAATCTAAACCTCAAAATAAAAATAAAATCAAACCTAAAATATAAAATAAAAATAAAACTAAACTAAAAAATAAACATAAACCTAAGCCTAATCCAAAAAAAAAACTAAAAAAAACCTAAAAGTAAAATAAATAAACCTAAAATAAATAAGCCAAACTAAATCAAAATAAAAAATAAACCTAAATTAAAATAAAAAATAAACTAAAATAAATAAAAATTAAACTAAATTGTTGAATAAAGTTAAACCTACTAGTTTACTAAGTATTTTTTTTTTTTTTTAAAACCATATATACTATAAATCTTAAACCATAACCACTAACTGAAACCCAAAACCCTAAAACTAAAGCTCAAAACCCTAAACCCTAAACCATAAACCCTAAAAAACCCAAACACTAACCATAAACCCTAAACCCAAATCCCTAAATCATAAAATTCTAAACTCAAAACTACTAACCCAAACCCTAAAATCTGAACCCTAAACTAACCCTAATATAACCTAAACCATAAACTAAACCCTAAACCCTAAAATGCTAAACCCTAAATCCTAAACCCTAAACCCTAAACCCTAAAACTTAAAATAAAACCAAACCCTAAACCTAAAAAAAACCTAAACCTAAACTAAATAAAACCTAAAAATAAATAAAATAATCTTAAACCTAAATTTTAAAAAAATAAAAATAAAAATCTAAACTAAAACTAATTCCAAAACATAAAAAATAAAATAAAATAAAAATAAATATAAATATAAAAATAAACTAAAATAAAATAAAGAAAAATATAACCTAAATAAAAAATAAAATAAACCTAAGAATGAAAAACCTTAATAAAATAAAAACTAGATGTAAATAAAAATAAAATTAACCTAAAGTAAAATAAAATAAAAACTTAATTAAAGCCTAAACCAAAAAAAATGAACATAAAAATAATTAAAAAATAAAACCTAAAACCTAAATTAAAAAAAAACCTAAACCTAAAATAAAAATAAAATAAACCTAAACCTAAACTAAAATAAATAAAACCTAAACATAAACTTAAAATAAACTAAACCTAAACCTAAATATAAACTAAATAAAATAAAATAAACTAAAAATAAACCTAAACCTAAATTAAAATATAAAACAAAAAAATAAATCAAAAATAAAAACCTAAAACCTAAACCTAAAAACCCTAAACCATAAGCCCTAAACCCTAACCCTAAACCCTAAACCCTAAAACCCTACACCCTAAAACCCTAAACCCAAACCATAAACCTTAAAAACCAAAATGTAAAACCTAAAAGCCTCTAAAGTAAAAAAACTTAAAAATAAAATAAATAAATAAACCTAAACCTAAATAAAATATAAAATAAAATAAAATTAAAGCCTAAACAAAACTTAAATCTAAACCTAAAATAAAATAAATAAACTAATAAAATAAACTAAAATAAAATAAATAAAACTTAAAAATAAATAAAATAAAATAAACCTAAGAATAAAAACCTAAATAAAATAAAAGCTAAATAAAAACCTAAACCTGAAATAAATAATCAATAAAACCCAAATCTTAAACTAAAATAAAACTAAGCCTAAAATAATAATAAAATAAACAAAATAAAATATACTTAAACCTAAACTAAAATAAACTAAATTAAAATTAATAAAACCTAAAAAACCAAAATAAGCTAAACCTAAACAAACTAAATAAAAGAAAATAAACTAAAATAAACCTAAACCTAAACTAAAAATAAAACCTAAAAATAAAGCTAAAATAAAACCTAAAACCTAAACCGAAAAATGAAATAAAAAACCTAAACCTCAACATAAAAAATAAAACCTAAAATTAAAAACTAAAATAAAAATAAAACTAAATTAAAAAATAAACATAAACCTAAGCCTGATACAAAAAATAAACTAAAATAAAAAACCTAAAGTAAAATAAATAAACCTAAAATAAATAAACCAAACTAAATCAAAATAAAAAATAAACCTAAATTAAAATAAAAAATAAAATAAACTAAAATAAATAAAATTTAAACTAAATAATTAAATAAACCTAAACCTATCAGTTAACTTATAATTATTATTATTTTTTGAAAAAAAACCATAAAACTTAAACCCTAAATCCTAAACCATAAACCCTAAACCTAAAAAATAACCTAACCTAAATCCACAAACCTGAACCTAAATCCTAAACCTAAAAAAAACCCTAAACTTTCTCAAACCATAAACCCTAAACCATAAAAAAATCTAACCCAACCTAAAAAATCCTAAATCCAAAATAAATAACTTAAAACACTAAACCCTAAAACCCTAAACTAAAGCCACAAAGCCTAAACCTAAAACTAACCTAAAACCTAAACTAACCCTAAACCTAAAATAACTGAACCTAAACCAAAAGTCTAAAACACTAAAACTAAAACATAAAACCCTAAACCTTAAACAAACCCTAAACCCTAAACCCTATAAACCTAAAAACCTAAATCTAAACTAAAGAAAACCTAAAATAAAATAAATAAATATAACTTAAACCTAAATAAAATTAAAAAATTAATTAAAATAAAAACCTAAACTAAAATAAAATAAAAAAATAAAATAAAATAAAAATAAAAATAAACTAAAATAAAATAAGGAAAAACCTAAACTAAACTAAAAATAAAATAAACCTAAGAATGAAAAAAATAAATAAAATAAACTAAATAAGAATAAAATTAACCTAAAATAAAATAAAATAAAACTAAATTAAAAAATCTAAACAAAAAAAACCTAAAAAAAACTAAAAATAACTCAAAAAAAAAACCTAAACCCAAAACTAAAAAAAATCTAAACCTAAATTAAAAATAAAATAAACATAAACATAAACCTAAACTAAAATAAACTAAAATAAAATAAATAAAACCTAAACATAAACCTAAAATAAATTAAACCTAAACCTAAACATAAACTAAATAAAATAAACTAAACTAAAAATAAACCTAAACCTAAACTAAAATATAAAACCAAAAAATAAATCAAAACTAAAAACCTAAAACCTAAATGTTAAAAAATTAAATAAAAATTGAAACCTAAACCTAAAAATAAAAAAAAATAGAACCTTAACGTAAAAAATAAAATAAAAATAAAACTCCACAAAATAATAAATTTAAACCTAAACCTAAAATAAACTAAAATCTAAAACCTAAACTAAATTAAATAAACCTAAAATAAATAAACTAAACTAAATAAATATAATAAAATAAACTAAATAAACCTAAACCTAGTATACTTAACTTTTAAAGAACACCCTAAACCCTAATTTCAAAACCCTAAACCCTAAACCCTAACCCTAAACCCTAAACCCTAAACCACAAACCTTAAACCTAAACTTAAAGTAATTAAATAAATTATAAACAAACCTAAACCTAAACTAAACCTAAACGGACAAAACCTTGATGATAGAAACATCACGCCAACCACCTAGATCGCATTAAGGCTAAAGGGAGTTATCAGGCGGCAGGGATACTGTGGTGGTGGATATCAGAGGTAGTGTAATAGTGGTGGTTATGTAAGTGGGAAGAACAAAGGTTATATCCATGGTGGTGGCTAAGGTAGAGATATATGATGGTGGATCCGCTACTAAGAGGCCATGGTTCGATGGGAACTGAGAAATTGAAGAATGGCTAATCCAATGCTCATTGAATCATCTTTATAATAGAGAATTCTTTTATTTGATTAAAGTCTTAAACTTGGTGTGTGTTACTTGGTTGATGAAATCGAAAAGAAAAAATATTGAATCTTAATTTGTTCTCTATTATAAAATAAAGCAAAAACCCTAAACCCTAAAATAAAACTTGAACCCTAGACTTAAAATCTAAACTCTTAATCGTAAAATCCAAAACCCTAACCCAAAACCATAAAAAAAACCTAAACCCTAAAACCCTACACCCTAAAACTAATCCTTAAACCTAAAGCCTAAAACCTAAACCTAAACCCTAAACCCTAAACACTAAATAAAACCTCAAAACTAAACCTTAATCCTAAAATCTAAAAACATAAACCTAAACAAAATAAAACCAAAAAATAAAATAAATAAAAAAACCTGAACAAAATAAAATTAAATAAAAAAAAATTAAAACTTAAACCTAAAGAGAAAATAAAATAAAAAATTACAAACTAAACTAAAATAAAATAAATAAAAACCTAAACCAAATTAAAAAAATAAAATACCTTAACAAAATAAAAGCTAAACCTAAAATAAAAATAAAATAAACTTAAAATAATATAAATAAAAACTAAATAAAATAGCCAGCTATAAAGTGTGCAATGTGTTATCATGGGTTCCCACTACCATCAAAGAACTTGAAGGATGGTGGCACAAAACCCTTATAAAAAATAAAACAAAATAAATACTCAAACCTAAAATAAACCTAAAATAAACAAAAAAAGAAAACCTAAACCCTAAACTAAAAAAAAATGTAAACCTTAAATAAAATAAAATAAAATAAACATAAACCTAAAATAAAATAAACTAAACTAAAATAAATAAAACCTAAACCTTAACCTCAAATAAACTAAACCTAAACTTTAAATGAAATTAAATAAACTAAAAATAAACTTAAACCTAAACTAAAGAATGAAACCTAAAAAATCCTAAAATAAAACCTAAAACCTAAACCTAAAAATAAAATAAAAACCTAAACCTAAGCCTAAAAATAAAAAAAAAACCTAAACTTAGAAATTAAAATAAAAGTAAAAGTAAACTAAAGAATAAACATAAACCTAAACATAAACCTAAAAAAATAAACTAAAATAAATAAACCTAAAATAAATAAACTAAACAAAATAAAAATAAAATATAAGATGAACTAAAATAAATAAAATTAAACTAAATAACCCTAAATCGATAGGTTTATTTTTTTTTTTGCACCTAAACCATAAAAACTAAATAAAACCCAAAACCTATACCTAAACCAAAACCTACTCTTACCCTAAACCCACAAACCCTAACTTCTAAAACTAAACCCTAAACCTACCACTAAAAACTCTACCACCATAAACCCTAAACCCTAAATCCTACCCTAAAAATCATAAACCCTAAACCTAAACCTTAAACCCTAAACTAACCTAAACCCCAAGCCTAAAACATAAACCCTAAAGCCAATTAAACCTTAAAAAAACCCTAAACCTAAAATATCTCTAACCCTAAACCATAAAACTCTAAACCCTAAAACTAAACCTAAAAAAAACTAAAAAACTTACATGAACTAAATATAACACAATAATAAAATAAATAAATAAATCTAAACCTAAATAAAATAAATAAAAAACCTAAACCTAAACTAAAATGAAATAAAATAAAATTAAAATACAATAAAATAATAAAAAAAAACTAAATTAATAAAAAAATAAAACCTTAATAAAATAAAACCAAACATAAAATAAAAAAAAAACTAAACTTAAAATATAATAAAATTAAATAAACTAAATAAAAACCTAAACCTAAAAAATAAACCTAAAAATAAAACAAAAAAATAAATAATAAAACCAAAACCTAAAATAAAAAATAAATAAATAAAATAAAATAAATCTTAACCTAAACTAAAATAAACTAAACTAAAATAAATAAAACCTAAACCTAAACCTAAACCTAAAGTAAATTAAATAAAATAAACTAAAAAATATAACCTAAAAAATAAACCAAAAAATAAAAAACCTAAAGCCTAAACCTCAAAAATAAAATAAAACCTAAACTTAAACCTAAAATTAAAAGTAAAACTTAAACCTAAACAATAAAATAAAAATAAAATTGAACTAAATAAATAAACCAAAACCAAAAAAAAATAATAATCTAAAATAAAAAAAACCTAAATTAAATAAACCTAAAATAAATAAAAGAAAATAAAAATAAAAAATAAAAAAAAAATTAAACAAATAAATAAAAAAACAAACTAAATAAACTAAATAAACCTGAACCTACCAGTATACTTAATTTAAAAAAAAAACCCTAAACCTAAGTCCTAAACTAAAATAAACCCAAAAAAACCAACCATAAACTATAAAAACTAAAAAAAACCACCCTAACCCTAAGAAAATAAATCAACTCTAAACCCTAATGCCTGCCCTCCTAAAATCCTAAACCTATAAACTAAAACCTAAACCCTAAACCCCTAAAACCAACCCTAACTCCAAAAACCTTAATGAAAACTTAAACTAAAATAAATAAACCTAAAATAAATATACTAAATAAACATAAAAAACCTAAATGAAAATAAAATAAAATAAACTAAAATTAAAATCCAAACAGGGTTTATTAATTTTAAAAAATTAAAACCATAAATAAAACCCTAAACCTAAAACCCTAAACCCTAAAACTACCTAAACTAAACCTACCCTAAACCTAAAAACCCTAAAACCCAACCTAAACTAAACTCTATAACTAAACTAAAACACTAAATCATAAATGTTAAACTAAACACTAAACTTACCATAATTCATAAACCTACCACCCTAACCCCAAAAAAACCTAAACCTTAAACCTAAACCCTCAAAACCTAAAACCTAATGTCTAAACACTAAACCTAAATAAACCCCTAAAACCAGCATAAACCTAAAACCCTAAATTTTGAACCTAAAACCCTAAACCTAAAAACCCCAACCCTAAACCAAAAAATAAAAACTAAATGAATTAAAAATAAATATCTAAGAATGGGCAAAACCTTGATAGTAGGAACATCACTCACCATACTTAGCGGTGGAGGCAAAGTGAGGCGAGTTATCATAGTGGAAGTGGGGATCTAGAGGTGCTAGTGGATATAGGTGAAAGTAGTGGTGGTTATGCAGAAGAGTGATGGAGGTTAATGGTGGCAAGATCAGATATGATGGTGGATCCCTCTACTCGAGAGGCCAAGGTGGTTCTGATGGGAATTGGAGAAATTAAAGAATGGTAGAACCGATCTGCTACTTATAAATTGTGTCTTTACAAGAGACTATTCTAGTTATCAGGTTTGTGATTTGCTCTATAATGCTCATTTTGATCTATGTCATCAACAGTCTTAGAAAACTTAGGTGTTACTTAGTTGACTCAAAAGAAGAAATATTGAATCTTAATTTGTTCTCTATTATTATAAAAACTAAACCTAAACCCTAAACTTAAACCGACCCAAGACTTAAAACCAATACCTTAAACCTAAAACCTAAAAACCAAAACCTTAAACCTAAAAAAAACCTTAAACCCAAAATCCAAACCATAAACCCTAAAACCTAAACACTAAAACCTCAACTAACCCTAAACCCTAAACCTAAACCTTAAAAAAAGCTAAACCTAAACCTAAACTAAATAAAACTTAAAACTAAAATAAATAAATAAAATCTAAAATAAAATAAAATAAAAAATTAAAATAAATTAAAATAAAAACTAAAACTAAAACCTAAACCTAAACCTAAAAAGAAAGAAAATAAAAACTAAAGTAAAATAAAAAAAAAAAAAAACATGAACTAAACTAAAAAAACTAAAATCTAAATAAAATAAAAAACTAAACCTAAAGTAAAAAATAAAATAAACCTAAAATTACATATAATAAAAAATAAATGAAAACCTAAACCTAAAAGATAAACTAAAAATAAACCTAAAAATAAATAAAAAATAAAACCTAAACCTTAAACTATAAAAAAACTAAAGTTATAAAAATAAAATAAACTTATACCTAAACTAAAAATAAAACCTAAACCTAAACCTAAACCTAAAATAAAATAAATTAAAATAAAAAATAAACCAAAACCTAAAATAATCCTAAATAAACCTAAATCATAAACCTAAAAAATAAAATAAAACCTAATCCACTAAAAGTAAAAATAAAACATAAACCTAAATATTAAATAAAAAAACTAAAACTAAAAACATAAACCTAAACATACACCTAAAAAATAAACTAAAATAAATAAACCAAACTAAATAAAATAAAACATAAACAAATATAAAATATAAAATAAAATAAACTAAAATAAATTAAAAATATGTTAAATAAACCTAAACCTATTACTTCTTTTCTTGAAACCATAAACCCTAAACCCTAAATACTAAACCCTAAAACAATAAATAACACTAAACCAAACCCTAATCCTAAAACCCTAAACCCTAAAACTAAACCCTAAAACCCTAAACTAAAAAAGCCTAAACCCTAAACCTTAAACCAACCCTAAACCCTAAGCTATACACTAAAACCCTAAACCCAAGCAGCACTAAACCATTAACCAACCCTCCTTAAACCTTGGCCCTAAACTAAATAAAACCCTAAACCCTAAACTAAAATACCACTAAAGATAAAACCTAAAAACCTAAACCTAAACCTAAATTAAATAAACCTTCAAAATAAATAAATAAAACCTAAACCTAAATAAAATAAAATAAAATAATTGTATGCTAAAAAACCTAAACCATAAAATAAGATAAAAAATAAAAATAAAATTAACTAAAATAAAATAAAGAAAACCTAAACAAAACTAAAATAAAATAAACCTGATTAAAACCTCATAAAATAAAATTAAACAAAAAAAAACCTAAAATAACTTAAATAAAAAAAACACTAAACCTAAAATAAACCTAAAATAAATAAAAAATAAAAAAAAATAAAACCTAAAATAAAATAAAAAAATAAATAAAATAAAATGCAACTAAACCTAAACTAAAATAATATAAACTAAAATAAATTAAACCTAAACCTAAACATAAAATAAACTAAACCTAAACCTAAATTAAATAAAATAAAATAAACAAAAAAATAAAACCTTAGAACCTAAACCTAAAAAAATAAAATAAAAACCTAAACCAAACCTAAAAATAAAATGTAAAACCTAATCCTAAAAATAAAATAAAAATAAAACTCAACTAAAAAATAAACCTAAACCTAAATAATAAACAAAAATAAATAAACCTAAACTAGAATAAATAAATCTAAAATAAATAAACTAAAATAAATAAAAATAAAAAAGTTAACTTAATTAAAAATAAAATAATAAAATAAATCAAAATAAACTAAATTAACCTAAACCTACAAATTTACTTAATTTAAAAAACCCCTAAACCTAAATCCTAAACCCTAAACACTAAACCTAAACCCTAAAATAAACCTAAAAAATGCTAAACCCTAAACTAAAATCCTAAGCCCAAACCCTAAACCCTAATCCTAAACCCTAAAAAAAACTCATTCTCTTGAGCATCTTTTCCCTCCATTTTTTGGGTGCTGGTGAATTTTGTTTCCTCTGTGGGCTGTATCTTTGTGCTTTCTCTTATTGACATCTTGGTTGGTTCTCCATTTTGTTGGCTTGGCTCTCCTTCTCTATCATGTGCTACATTGATCATGAATTGTCTCTAGTTCCGGAAAATCCTAGCATTTGGCTCTTGAAAGCTTTGACTCCTTGGGGTCTCTAGCTTCAAAATCCATAAAGGATGTTCTTCTGGTAAGGACAAATGCATTGGTGTACCCATGATAATTCTTTTCGATTTGGTTGTGGAAAGGGTTACAAACCTTTGAATTCACATTGGTGGTAAATTTCCATTGCCATCCTACTTTGGAGAATATTGATCATTTTTCATAGCTTAGAACTCTTGGGCATTTTCTCTATCAAATTGATCGATTCCACATGTCTTGATTAAACTTTCAAATGATTTAGATTATTCTTGGTTTCTCTCGATGTTCATTTTATATTTTCAATGGTTGGGTGCAATTATTGAAATGGATGCCTCATTTTGATGTTAAGGAGGAATCTCCCATAGTTCCAGTATGGATCTCTTCCCAATTTGTGTGTTCATTTCATTAATCACGAGTTTCTTTTTTATTGTGGGTGCACTTTCATTGTCTTCTTCAAGTTCATCAAGCAACTACTTCTAACTGACCCTCTTGCTTGGATCCTAATCAAGTTGGATATAATTATAAAATTTCTAAAAGAAATTTGGCTAGGATCAGAGAGATATGGATATTTGGAAAAAGTGGATTTTGAGAACTTTTCTATTTTTTGTTCCCATTGTAAAATTCACGATCATGGGGTTTCAGATTACTTTGTGGTTCATCCTCACCTTAAGAAACCCAAACCCGCATATTAATATGGATCTCAATCTTTAGGCCATCAATTAAACCTCATAAATTCCAATGGTTAACTCATTACCTAAAGGCGAGGGTCATTACCTTGATCCTCCCATTGCTCTCTTTGATAAGGCTTCTGACTATTACGATCGCTTTTGGATGTCACTCTTGTGAATAAGGATGCTTTACCTTCTAATGAACCTCTCACACTAATATTGGTATTAATATGGACAATAATATGTTTTAAAACTTTTGGATGATGATTGATTCCAAATGATTCTATTCTACTTCTTTGCCACCTTTAATAGAAGAACATGTGATCTTTCATGAGGATTGTTGTTGAGCTTACTATGGATAAAGTTTCTAATCTGATTTAGGCACTTGTACTTTAAACAGTTCTAATCCTACTCACTTCTTCATCTAATGTTGCACTATCTTCTAACCCAATTTTGCAAAATAATAATGATTTGGAAGAAGGTGAAACAATTATGTTTTAAAGATGCAACCTTATCCCAAGCATATCCCAAGAATCTCTATCGATGGCGATGTTGTGGATATGACTAAGAAATTTCAAATGGTTTTTATAAAGAAAAATAAAACTCTTATATCTAAATTTCTTAACTTTGCCAGAGTTACTAGATCGCTCTTACGCCTAAAATAAATGGTTTCTTTCTTAATTTGGAATGTACAAATTGATACCTCTCGTTAGAAAAGAATTAGAAATTTAGTTCATTCTCATAACATTTCTTTTTTGGCCATTTTAGAACCTTTTATTCTTCCTTCTAACATTCCTTTTGTTATTAGCATGATTATTTTTGGTAATTTTTTTTGCTAATTTTTTTTTTTGCTAATTCGAGCAATAAAATTTGGATTTTTTGAATAGTCCTTTTGTTTTGCAAGTATTGGATGAGTTTTCCCAAGTTATTAATGTTAAGATTACATTTGATAATTGGTATTATTTTGGTTCATTTCTTTATGTTGCTTGTAAGAGAAATAGTAGGATAATTTTTTTGGGATGATCTTATTAATTTTTCTTTATTTGTTAATGCTCCTTCATTTGTTAGTGGATTTTAATACTATCTCCTCTTCCTCGAATGGGTTGGTGGTAATGCTTTGAACTTATTTTCAATGAAATTTTATAATAACATGATCCTTGATCATACATTGGCTTTAGTGGGTCTCTCAGTTACTTAGAATAATTATAGATTCTAGCAAAGGTTAGATCGGGTTCTTTTTAGCCATTTGTGGATTAACCTTCTTCCTAGTGATTCTATGGAGCATTTAAGCAGAAGCCTTTCAGACCATTCTCCCTTACTTATTTCTATGAATTTGAATGCTACTAAACCCTCCTCTCCTATTCCCTTTTGCTTTTAAAATATGTGGCTCATGGATGAGAGATTTTTGGATGTTGTTGCTAGTAACCGGTGAACCTGTCCATCCTGATGATTTTATTTTTTGGATGAGGAGATTGTGGTTCAAATTAAAAAGATTCAAATAATGCCTTCATTAGTGGAATAAACATTATTTTAAAAACCATTTTGTAAATATCAAAGAAATGGAGAATGCGGTTATAGTTTTGGAAGATGTTTGTTGTTAATGACCATTCTAAAATTCATTTGTTGGCTCAAGCTAAAAATAGGTTAACATGTTATGAAGACATGGAAGAGACCTATTGGCAGCAAAAAGCCTCTACAAAATGATTCTCTAATGGTGATCATAATACTAAATATTTTCATGCCATGGTTAAAAGGAAAAAAGCTTAAAATCACATTCATAAAATTAAAACTAATGATGGTATTTGGTGTTCAAATAACAAGGATCCTACTGATTCTGTTACCACTTTTGTTAAAGAGCTTATTAATAAAAATGTTTCTTATGATGATATTTCTTGGCCTGAAATTATCCCTAATATCATTTTTGATGAAGATAACAAGATGCTTTCTTCCCCACCTTTTGAATATGAAATTACTAACATTTTGCAAAGTATGAATACAAACTCTATGGATGGCCCTAATGGTTACACTACCATCTTTTCCCAAAAATGTTGGTTTTTCATTAAAGAGAACTTGGTTAAATCTATTCTTAATTTCTTTAGGGTAGTACTCCCCAAATACTTTGCTAGCACCTCCATTATTTTAATTCTTATTGACAACACTTTTGGAGTGAGCTTTCAAATTCTCCATCCTGGACATAAGGACTCCTATAAAAATTAAGAGTTCCTTTGTCTTAAGAAACTTCTAGGGATTAGGTGAACACTTAACCTAACCCTAGAGACTTAGAAGAGTTGTTAGCGATAGAATACTTAGGGGTTTAGGAAGACTTTCCTGCCCAATAGCTTAAACCCAAATCCTTGTTTCCTTCTTTCAAACCAAACTTCAAAATTGAATCTTAAATTAATTCCAACTTAATTGATTTTCTCAAATCATAAATCAATTCCAAAATCCAAATCATGAATCAATTTCAAATGATTGAAACCCATGATCAATTCGAAAACCAAAATCTTTCATAAGCCCTTCTTATTTCATCTTCTGGACTTAGCTCAAATCAAATCCAAATCACTCCAAACTCAAAATATTTTCTCATAACCCATTTATATTCTCATTTATATTCACAAATATAAATGAAATGTAAATTCAAATAACCAAATCTAAATTCAAAACTCAAGTCCAAATCTAACATAAATCCAACCTATACCCTTTCAAGTAAAATTCTTGAACTTAACCAAATCATTTTCAAATCAATCCAAACCTTTGGATTTTCTCTTCAAACAATCATTCCTTCAATCACATGCCCAAATATAAATATAAACTATAATCATCAAACCAAAATCAAACTAACCCAAATCAAACCCATGTTCATCCTTTAAACTTGGAATTATCAAATGAATCAAAACCCATTTGACTCTAAATCACTTGAAATTGGATTTATATTTTAATCATAAGTCCATATGTGAGTTAAACCAAACCTTGATCAAGCAATTGACTACTTAGGCTCACTTGACCAAAGTGACCTTAAGCACCTTTTTGAGCCAAATCTTAATCCAACCAAAATTGGATTGAACTATGCCCATCTAAGCCTCACATTATGAGCAACAATCTTCCTAGGATGATTAATCACTCAAATTGGGTCAAACCAAAGTAAAACCTAGCCTCTGACCAAGTCAACACTTAGCCCAAATGAAACCCAAACAAGCCATAATCCACTAGAGGCCAAATTGAAACCATTAATCTAAACAAATTCATAACCAATGATTGAACTTGACCAAGCCCAATTGCCTACATGACCTAAGTTGACCTAAAAAGTCAAAATGGGTCAATCTTGATCTAACCTAAATTGATTACAATAAATGTCCAATTCATTCTAAATCACATTTTGAACTTGACCAAAGCTTCAATTGACCAACAAGACCTTCCCAATTGACCATGAACTTGACTTAAAGGTCAAATCAACTTGAAATCAAACCAAACCAAAATTGATTAAAACCAAAGTTTGCAAAACATTTCAAATGATCAACCAAGCCTAAACCAACCCACGACCTAACCCAATTAGGTAAAATGGGTCAAATTAGTCAACTTGACCCATTTACCTAAATGAACCTAAATAAACCAAAACCAAATCTAAACCAAATTGAACTAAACTAATGATACACATAGGTTCCAAATGATCATTTGAACCCAATTTGACCAATTCTCCAACAAATTATTTTGACCTAAATGGGTCAAATTGAACCAATTCAAATGAACTCCAAATCACTTGAATTTTGGCCCAACCCACTTTTGACTCATTTTAAATATGTCCAAATCAAAATAAAGGCCAAATGACCACTTTACCCCTAGGTCAAAGGGTATCCATTGATCAAATTCACTTGGAATTTGTTCACATTCTTTCTCAAAGCCACTTATCATCCTTCTAGTGGTCCACATGGACACCGGAGGCGGTGAACATGACCCAATCACCTTGGTTAGCCATGACCTAACCCAAGGCAACACCCCACTCAATGGGAATTGAGCACTTGGATCACCCCATACACTCACCTAGCTCATGGGCACTCCCTCTTCTCCTCTCCTCTGCCTAAATTGAATCACATTGAGTGTCTAATAGCCCAAAATGATCAATCAATCTAAGCAATTGATCAATAATGGCAAAGCTAGTCTCGATCATCCGATCCAAAGAGGGGAAGATATACTCCCCTTCATTCCCACTCAAACCACACACACTGAATTCGATTGAGCTCTAGGAATAGAAATCAAGTTTCTCCAAACCATGGCAAGCATTCCAAATCTCCCCCTAATTTCTCCTTCTCGGTTTTTGCTCAAGCCAAAATAGGGGAGATCCAAATCAATTCCAACTTATCCAATTCTCCACCAAACCCAAATTAAACTTGCAAGCACCATCAAGGCATGTCGTTGAGCTCAATCAAGTTGTTTCCCAAGTCACCAATCCATAGGAAGGAGGACTTCGATCAAAGCTAATTTTCATTGAAGGGGAGCTTGATCAACTAAGCCATCCACTTCAAATCAAAGCTTGATACCTTCAATAGGGCTTCATCTCTACTAAACGAAGCTACCTCTTTGGTTAAAAGCACCGGTGATAGCCTTCGAAAAGGTATTGCTCAAAATTGATCCTAAGAAAAAAATTGCTTGGTCTTCTATGAAGGGAATTATAATCCCATTAGCTCTTGGTCGTTCGATTCATTGCTTGTGCCTCCCCCAAGGTGTGGGGTGAGTTTGAGCTCCATCTGAGCTCAGGTGAGCTTAGATCGAGTGACGATCAATGGATGACATCTGTCTCTCACATGCTAGGTAAATCACACATCCATGTTCTGCATGATTAAGAGGTTGTGATTAAATCTCATTAGATCTCCTTTTAATTTAAGCCTAAATAACAAGATTAATCATGATCATCCGATCTTAGATCAGATGGCCTCTGGAGAAAGTGCATCCACCATCAGCTGACATCAAGGTGATAACTTAAATAACCTATCTCATCATGCCATGTGGAAAGTGTGCTGCATCAGCGAATCGCATCAGCCACCACATGGCCCGATAAGATTAGGGGGTTTAATTAGTTTAATTAATTTGATTTTAATCATGGAATTTCTATAATTCATAGCTAATTATAGAAAAACAAAAAATGCAATCTCAAATTCATTTTAAAGATAATTAAGTGAGGAATAATATAAAATTAAAATGATTGATTTTGAAGTAACCTTCACTCAATTTGGTTTATTAGAAATGCAATTAGCTAATCACTCTTAATTACTTCAACAATTAATTCCAAACCTCCTAGGATTGATTTGTCGATGACCTCACGCCTCCCATGGTTTTCTTGGAATTTATTATTAATTAGTATTACTTAATTCATCCTTAATCCCTCTCCTAACTAAATAAATGATTAATTAGATTATTAAACATTGATAAATTCATTAATTAAGCTTGTTAATCATTTTGAAATATTGAATTGACTTAGGAATGAGATTAGGATTTCTTTTACAATATTTTCCCCTAAGTTTATTTCATTTGGATAAGCACTTAATTAAATGTGCAAATTAATTAATGATTTAATTACTTCATTAAAAGACTTAATTAACTAAACTCAAAACCAAATTATTCCATAACTTAATCAATTAATCTTGGGTAGATTCTTAGGTGTTCAATAACCTAAGAGGCTTCAAAGGAAATTATAATCAAACTACATGTGTAGGATGGTTATGAAAGTATTTAATTAAACCATTTAGCTTAATTAATCAATAATTGTGAGCCAATTGCATTAGGCCCCTTTATTTCTTAGGTGCATTTATTTCCATGTGGTTTGCATATCATATGTTGGCTCATAATTACTTGTTTAATTATGTTAAAGTGTTGGTAAGGGGTAATTAATCATTTAATTCACACCTTAACCTAAACAAAACATAAAATCAACTTAATTATTCTAAAATTAAACTAAACCAATTCTCACATGGGGAAATGGGTTAGGATCAAATCAAATTCAAAATGAAAATCTCTTTAAGAATTTTGATTCACTTTAAATGATCTTATTTTCATAGGAATGTCTTTAGAATTAATTATTGTGAATGAATTCATATGCTTACATTACTTTATTTCTTTCCAAGCATGCTAAATATTGTTTTCCATATGAAATCATGCATTCATGTTTTCAAAATCAATTAAATAAAATTGTTCTTTTATGTCAAATAGCATGTTTTGGATAAAGTAATATGAGGGCTATTATCACTATTAAACCAAAAATTATTTTAGAACCTATAGATCCAAGATTATGAGTGAAGTGATGCTACTTATAAATACTTATAAGCTTGCATGTGGTTATACCATAAGATGTGCTTTATGTTGTTTTCTTCTCTTCTCTTAACATCAATTTGAATAGGATTTGCAAAGTGTATAGTTCATTTGAAAAGAACAAAAAACTTGCTTAAATCTATTCCTAATCATTTCTTTGTTATGATTTATGAAGGATCCTCACATTCTCACATGTAAATTATACAACCAAATCAAACAAAAATCTATTGCATGATTCGTCATCCATTTGTTTCTTTTTGTGCATTTTCATATATTTAAAAAAAGTGGTATATTAGTCTGGACATCCCAGGGCTGCGAGGCTTAAGTAGCCCCAAGTAGGCCTTGAACCTTATGCCCTTGGTGTAGAGAACAATGGCATCATACTCACTTATATCTTTTATACATGTGAATGTGCATTTTGTTAATGGATGAAAAATCCCCCTTTTCTACATAATAAAGACATGCATTCATGGAATATCACAATTTCCAAATTATATCTCTTAGCATTCATCATCAAGGTGGTCTAAAATTTGCATTTCATGTAAAGGTATGCTTAGGATTTATTAATATGCATGGTATACATGGTGGAAAGAAATAAATGGTTGTGTGTTATGTGATAGTAATTCACCTTAATTAATCCTAAGATGCCTTTCTTATTGAATAAGGCTATTTAGAGTAAATCTAAACTTAGGCTTAATTAAAACACATAATAAAACATTCACTAAAGAAAAATCATTAATGAATCTACTTTAGAAATTACTTAAGGTAGGGATGAAAGAGAAGTTCTCTTCTCTTTTCTTCTCTTTACAACATTAGTAACTAAATGTAGGTTTATTCAAACCAAATCAAATCACCAACTAAAATTGATAAATCAACTAATTCACTTAAACTAAAACCACACTCTAAATTAAACCTTTCACACTTAGAAAATCTCAACCTTAAAGCCTAGCTAAGACATGCACACAAGCCTTAAATGGCACACACATTAAGCTAAGTCACCATTTCTAGCTCTATGTTAGGGCGGTGCATGGTTTGATGCTTGATTTTGTTTTGTGATGTAATATTTTTAGATTGGATGTTAGGGTGCATGTACATAGACTGGATGATAGGACAATCTTAGTCTAATCATGTCTTCTACAGGGGCTTATGCTCGCTATAATAAAAAATATAAATGCTTTTGTTGTGCAGGTTGCTTATACCAGTCAGCATGATCCAAGCTAGGACACGTGGACTTGGTTACCCATGTGTGGGTGCTAAGTCTAAATTATTCATATAATTGCTAGGGTTGTGTGGTATGTTTAGCTAATTTCTATTTTGAGTTAGATTTATCTATCCCATTTTAATATAAATTTTGCAATTAAGATTTGGAATGAATGTTATGGGTGATTAGGATGAACATTGATCATAAGACCTTGTCTTATGTACCATGTGAAGCCTTGGAAACTACATCCCAAATCAAAAGGAAGGAAGAAAGAAAGAAATGATGAAATAAAGAAAGGAAGAAATGAAGAATGAAGAATGAAGACCCCCATACCATGAATTCCTTTTTTATTATAATTATTCATTTGTAATCCGGGTTATATAAGTGTAGAGCCTAGCTACCCACATTCCTTTTCGGGTTTGTGAGGTGGAGCCCGACCACATCGACCTCTTATTCTTTTATGCTAATTTTATAAATTAATTGATATTTTGTTTATGATTGCACAATTAGGATGGCTTGATTTTTCTAGTTTCTTAATTTCCTAATGGTTGTTGAATGGCGATGCGATTAGACTCTCGGAAATTTTTTTTCTATCCAATTAATCAACTCAAAATTAAGTTAAATAACTCATAACCTCACCTAAAGCATAGGACATAAAGAATGATAATAAAAGATTTAGCAACCGCTTAGCTAGATGTTGTATGCCTCACATCATGCATAAAACATATTGCTTCACTCTTGCTAATGGAGGGCTTCCATGTTTGCCATAGAAAATGGCTTGACTTTTGAGAGCCATGGTGGAAACACACCTCCTTCTTTCTGATTTTGGACAATAACCAATTTCTCATGCATTAAACATATAAAATCCCATAGCCTGTGTTAAATAAAAATGTCCAAAAAGAAAATAAAACTTAACAAAATTTGCATTAGATTAAGTCATTTATTCATGCCCTTCATGATCTAGTCTCTTAGGGAGTGTGTTTAAGGATTTTGTCTCATTTCTAAATAAACAACAACTTAGCCATCTTGCAAAGCATAAGACATGCCTACATATATTTAAAATTATAGGAGGAGTTAGTTGGCGGCCACCCCTAGGAGGTTGTAACTCCAACAGTCAGGTGGTTTATTCTCTCTTGTGGAGATAAATCATATAGTCATTTTTTTCCTTAGATTTAGGTCATGCTTTGGCCCTCGCCAAAGCTCCCTAGATTTAGGATATGAGGTTGTGGTTTCCATTTGCTGGCTATAAGAATAAATCCTCACCTCTTAGGCATTTCCATGATCTTGTGTTATGGAATTGTAAGCCCTAGATTTCTAATAAAAATTCTACTCAAATTTATAATCCTCTTCAAATTTCAAAAATATAAAGGCCAACCATACGATAGTTTGGAATGCTTGCTAGGTTTCCTAACATCATGAGCATCCCCTACTCATCTCTCTTCGTCTATGATAATAATTCTCTCCTCTAGATCAATCTCACTTGATTTTCTAACAATAACCAATTTATTGATAGTCATATCTTTGAAACTTAAGAGACAACAATCATTTACCTTAATCGAGTATTCTTAAGGAATCTCAGTCCCAAGATGTAATTAACTATGGAGGCTTGCCTCCACAGGAACTTAATCAAATTAAAATAAACCCTACTTTCTTTTCCATGAAAAGTGGGGAAAGATCTCGGTACATTTGAAGACACATTGTCTTTGAGTCCTCATTAGTTGATTAGGTCCATTGTATGATGATGACTATCTCGAGATAGTACATCAATCTTCAATGTCACATCACTCTAATGAGTACATATGTGGATCTACGTAGTGTCCCAACATAATATACATTTATTTTTCAAATTCAAAAGTTTGAGAAATAAACAACACAGTTCCTAAAGAAGACAATCCTAAAATTTGGAGCGATTTGAGGATGATTAGCCTTTGCTCTTTTTTTAATAACTTATCTCTAAAATTTTGGCTAAAAGGTTGGGTATCCTGCTTCCTAAAATTATCTCCCCAAATCAAACGAGTTTGTTAAAGCGAGATCCATCTCTGATAATGTTCTATTAGCCCAAGAGATAATCCATGATTTAAATGCAAAAGTTTGCAATAAAAACCTACTTTTAAGATTGACATTTCCAAAGCTTATGATAATATTTTTTGTGTTTTCCTTTATAGAATCTTGGCTTTATTTGGATTCTCTAACCAATTTATTACTTAAATTAAGGATAGGATTGAGCATTCTTGTTTTTCTTTGCTTCTCAATGGTGAAGTTCATGGGTTCTTCTCTTCCTCTCATGGTCTAAGGCAAGGGGACCCTCTCTCTGGCCTTCTTATTAATTTTATGGAATATCTTTCTAGATGTCTTGAGTAGATGTTTAGTAATATGTCTAACATGTATTTCAGAACCTATGGTGAGTTACCCATTTCTCACCTTAGTTTTGTTGATGATTTCATTATATTCTGCAATGGTTCTACTCTTTATATTAAAAAATTGTGTAAGTTCTTAACTTTCTTTGGTAGGGAAAGTGGCTTGAATATTAATCATGAAAAAATTGTTTTATTACTAGCTCTTATATTTCCTTGCCTAGGATCAATGTTATCAAGAATATTACAAGTTTTTTGCATCAAATTCTCCCTATTAAGTATTTGGGTACTTTTTTATATAGAGGAAAAGATCTTCCTTATTTGATGAAGTCATTCAAAAAATAAATAAGAAAACCTCTTCTTGGGAGTTTCATTTACTTTCCTTTGGTGCTAGACTTATCTTGATCAAAAGTACCCTTTGCTCTTTTCCTCTATTGCTCTTGTCTACTATTGTTCCTACCCGTTCTATTATTAAAAGATTAATAGACTTTTTAATAATGTTTTTGGTGTTCTAACTCCTCTTCTAAAAGGTTACATTGTGCTAGTTGGCACAATTTTTGTGGTACTAATAATGAAGGTGTCTTGGTCTGCAAAATATTAGAGGATACTATTTTAACTATTTTTCTTACAAACTGTGGTTGAATTTTAGAAATAATCAAAGTTCTTGGTCTAAGTTTATGCATGCTAAATATTGTTAGGCAAACATCCCTCATTTTGCTTTCAAATTTGGGGATTCTCCTATGTGGAGAAGACTTTGTAGTATCAAATGGCATCTGAAAACCTTATTTCTCAGGGTGTCAAGTTCCTCTTTCTTCTAGGAAAAGAATTGGCTGAGGCCAGGTTCTATTGATTCCTTACTTAATATGCATTCCACTATGATGCTTAAGATTAATTAATTACTCATAATAAATTGGATGTGGATCTTAAATACCCTTGTTCTTAAGGAGATAATTGACAAAATCCTTAATATTTCCCTTTCCCTAATAAACCCGACCAAATTAACTTTAAATATTCTTCTTCTGGAGAATTTATTTTTAAGGATCTTTGGCATTTTGTCATATTTAAATATCAATAGTCTTTGGTTTTCCTAAAATCTAGAATTATTCTATTCCTACATCATTCTCGCTTTTAACTTGGCATCAAGCATTATATCCCTGTGGATGCTACTCTTTAAAAAAAGGCTTTCATCTCACCTCTAAATGCTATTGTATCACATTGAAAAGTGGATCATTTTTTTTGTGAATGGCCCTATTGCTCCTAGAGTCTGGAATTGGTATGATAATATTTTAACTCATTCCACTTTAATAGTTCATTTTCTATTATGCAACTTCTTGAAGCTTGTTTCTCTTATACTTCTAAGGGTCAAGTTAAAATTGTTTAGCAACTACTATTATTTGGTATATTTGGATGGAGAGAAATGATGCTAAGCATCGTAGTATTCCTATAAACTATCATCGTATTATTGCTAGAGTGAAATATACAATTATGTCTCTTTTTAAAGCTAATCTTCTTACTCATTATAGTTTTAAAGGGTGTACGTCTATGGCCTTCATTTTTAGGATTAACCTTCCTTCCTGTAATGTATCTCCTACCCTAAAAATTATATACTGGATTAAACCTAATGCTCAATTCATTAAGGTTAAGACTGATGGCTCAGTTTCTAATGGTTATCATGAATGTGGTGGAATTTTGAGAGATTATAGTGGGAAGGTTATCTCTGCTTTTGTTGCCTCTTTAGAGCCTTGGTCTTTGTTATTTGCTGAGCTAAAAGGTTTTTATTATGGTTTTCTATTTTTTTACAACTAGGTTTTCATAAGATCTAGTTTGAAGTTGATACCCTCCTCCTTTTACACTTAGTCCATTCTGATGCTCATGGTAATGTTGAAGTGTTTTATTTACTTAATCATAATAGGTGGCTTCTTGCTAACCTAGATTTTCAAATTTCTCATATCTATAGGGAATCCAATTCCTGCACTAACTTTCTTGCCAATTTGGGAGCCAAGTTTTCTTCTATGCAAATGTTTTCTTATGATGACATCCCTTTTCTTTTAAAGGGTCTGGTAAATCTTGATAAAATGGGTTTGCCTTATGTTAGAAGCTTTTAATCTTTTCTCCTCTTAGGGCTTTGGCTTTCCACTTACTTTTGGTTCTGTTTATTTCTGGCTTTACCTTATGTTGGTTTAGTCTTTATTTCTTTCTTCTCCTAAACCTATTTCTTTTTTCTTGTTTGGTCTCTTCCCATTCTTTTGATGGGTTGAGGTTGTCTTTCCAGTCATTAATTTTTGTATATTTTGTTTTTTTTTTGGTTTGCTTTCTCTCCCATACTAGTAGTGGTGTTGGCTGCAAGTGGTGTTTAGGTCCTGCTTGTCATCTGTTTAGTGTGGCTCTCTTTTTTGGTTAGATCTCTTTACAGCTTTCTTTTTTTGCTCTGCATTCTCAGGTAGGTGTTTGCCTATTGTTACCTAGATGTGGGTCTTTCCCTTTTCTGGGTGTTGCTCCTGCTACCCTTGTCATCTTCTTGTTGTGGTTGGTTGGTTTGTCTCCTTGTTGTTTGTTGATTGGGTTGGTTTTTCTGGTTGATTTTTGTTGTTCTTTCTTTCTTGAGTCTCATCCTTCCAAGTTGTTCCTCTCTATATATTGTGTTATGGTTTTTTATGTAGGGTTTCTTTAAAATTATTAATTCTTTTTCTTGTTATGATATTAATGAGGTGTTTATCTCCTCTAATGAGGTTCTCTTCTTTTCTTATTACCGGAAGGCCTAACTCGCTTGGAGGTGTTTTGGATTGGGTTGATGTTGTCCCTATTGGTTTTCTTGTATGCTTGGAGGTGTTTTATTATGTCTTTGCCTCACTCGATTATCTTTAATTTTAAATTTTTCCCTATTTTTTTTGCTTTATTGTTTTATTCTCCTATCTTTGATTTGGGATTGGTGGATGTTGGCTATGGCTTTCCCTTGGGTTATTTTCAATATTGTTAATGTAAATATTGGGTCTAGCTCCTTTGAAACCTTGTTTTTTTGGTGGCTTGCAAGGTGGGTGCCTTCTTTGATGCTTGGATTATGGGCTATTTTGGTCTAAAGACTATCTACTTTATTACACTTTTTTTGATCTTGCCAAGTCTATCTATGACACTAGCTATCTTTTTTCCCATTCCTCTTTTTTGATTTTTATCTGCTAGAATTTTTGCTTCTAAATTGTGGCCGACTCTCTACCCTTTCTTGGTTTGTTGGATGCCTTACTACCTACCAATCTTGATGTTAATATTAATGTTAGGCTGGATAATATTTGGTGGCTTTGGTGGTGCTCGCTATGGCCTAATACATTACTGGCGGGGTACCCCCTTATCTATTTTTATAAGTTTAATGTATTTAACTGTTTGGTTTTTCGTGGCTATATTTATTGTTTGAAGTCTTATGCATGTTTCTATAATGATCATCACTGGACAAGGTGTTACAAGAGGTATCCTGACAATGATGGCCATGATGTTTCCAACTCCCTCTTTTGGTTGGTAGTGCTAATATGTAATTATAACCCTTCACTTGAAGTATGGATGCTTAAATATGGTGCTGCTCCTTAAGGCATTTATAACTAAGCCTGAGCTTTTTCTTCATCCTTTTACTTCTATCTACTATTATTTTTTATGCTTATTTAATTATTTCATTATCTGTACTAATCCCTTTTCAAGCTTGTTGCATATCTCTGGTTCAAGTTGGGAGACTTTTTCTGCTAGATTGGGCTGGTTTCATAAGATGCAGAGGAAGATTGCTGCTGATTTCAAGGATTATTTTTGGTGGATCTCTGTTTCCTTTTTGATTAGATTCATTTCCTTATCTATTGTATTAGCTAGGGGGCTTATCTCCTTAGAATCCTTTTGTTGTTCTTTGAGCATTAGCTTAGAGATTTTCCCCCTCTAAGGACTTTGCACCATTTCTTTGTGGCAATAAAATTCCCCTAATTTCCCAAAAAAAACCCTAATCCTAAACCCTAAGCCCTAAAAGCATAAACCCTAAAACCCTAAACCGTAAACCCTAACCCCTACAACCTAAACCCTAAACCCTAAACCCTAAATCCTAACCCTAAACCTTAAACTATAAACTAAAAACCCTAAACATAAACCTAAACTAACTAAATAAATTAAAAAGTAAACCTAAACCATAAAACTGAATAAACCTAAACCTAAATCTAAACCCTAAGAATTGGCAGAACTTTGACCACATGAACATCACCGTCAACCTTGCTCAGTCTAGATTTTGTGGTGGAGGCAAAGGTGGAGGTGGCATTTATCATAGTACTGGTGGGGGATCTAGAGGTGTTGGTGGATATGGAGGGGGTGGTCGGAGCAGGGTGGTTATGGAGGCAGGAGGAGCGATGGAGGTTACAACCATGGTGGTGGCATAGGGAGAGATTAGGGATATGATGGTGGTTCTAATGGGAACTCGGCGAAGAATGATCGATCTGATCTGCTGCTTATGGAATTGTGCCTTCATGGTAGAGACAGTTCTAGTTATCTATGGTTTTCAATTTGATCTATGTGTGCTCATTTTTTATCAATGTCATCACTTGCGTCTTAGAAAACTTAGTGTGTTACTTGATGGATTAAATCAAAAAGAAGAAATGTTGAATCTAAATTTGTTCTCTGTTAAAACCTAAACCCTAACCCATAACCCCTAAAACCCTAAAGCCCTAAACCCTAAATCCTAAAACCTAAAACCTAAACTAAACCCTAAACTATAAATGCTAAAAAGTTAAAAACCTAAACCTAAACTAACTAAATCCTAAAATAAAATAAATAAAAAACCCTAACTAAAAAAAAAAATAAACCTAAAATAAAAATAAAATAAACTTAAACCTAAACTAAAATAAACTAAATTAAAATAAATAAAGCCTAAGCTTAAACCAAAAACAAATTGAACCTAAACCTAAACTGCAACCCTAAATAAAATTAAATAAACTAAAAATAAAGCTAAACATAAATTAAAAAATAAAACCTAAAAATAAACCTAAAATAAAACCTAAAAAACCTAAAAAATAAAATAAAAACCTAAACCTAAACCTAAAAATAAAAAATAAAATCTAAACCTAAAAATAAAATAAAAATAAAACTCAACTAAAAAATAAACATAAACCTAAACCTAAAAAATAAACTAAGTCAAAAAAATCTTAAACTAAAATAAATATACCTAAAAAAAGTAAACCAAAAAATAAAACCTAAACCCTAAACTAAGAAAAAAAACCAAAACCTAAAATAAGAAAAATAAAATAAACTTAAACCTAAACTAAAATAAATAAAACCTAAACCTAAACCAAAAAAATAAACTAAACCTAAACCTAAATAAATAAAATAAAATAAAAAATAAACATGAACCAAAACTAAAAAATAAACTTAAACCAAAACTAAAAATAAAACCTAAAAAATAAACCACTAATAAAAACCTAAAACCTAAACCTAAAAAATAAAATAAAAATGAAAACCTAAACCTAAAAGTAAAAAATAAACCCTAAACCTTAAAAATAAAATAAAAATAAAACTCAACTAAAAATAAATATAAACCTAAACTTAAAAAATAAATAAACAAAACAAACTAAAATAAGTAAACCTAAAATAAATAAACTAAACTAAAGAAAAATAAAAACAAACCTAAATAAAAATAATAAAAACTAAAATAAATAAAAAATAAACTAAAAAAATAAATAAACCTAAACCTACCGGTTTACTTAATTTAAAAAAAAATCTAAACCCTAAACCCAAAAGCTTAAATCCTAAACTATAAACCCTTAAAATAACCCTAAACCATAAACCTACAACCCTAAACTGCTACCTAAACTCCTAACCTCTAAACCCCTAACCCTAAACCTAAAACCCTTCCTTAAAACTAACCCCAAAACCCTAAACTATAAAACCCTAAACCCTCAAAATGCTAAACCCTAAACCCTAAATGATAAACCCTAAGCCTTAAACCCTAAACCCTAATCCTAAACCTAAACCCTAAACCCAAACACTAAACCCCAAACCCTAAACCTAAGCCTAAAAGTAACTAAATAAATTAAAAAATAAACCTAAACCCTAAGAATGGGTAGAACCTTGATGCCAGGAAAACCACCGTCAACTGGGCTCAATCTAGATCTCATGGTGGAGACGAAGGTGGAGGCGGCGGTTATCGCAGTGGTGGTGGAGGATCTAGAGGTGTTGGTGGATATGGAGGTGGTGGATATGGAGGAGGTGGTTAGAGTAGTGGTGGTTATGGAGGCGGGAGGAGCGACGGAGGTTATAGTCATGGTGGTGGCGGAGGGAAAGATCAGGGATACGATGTTGGATCATGCTACTCGAGAAGCTGAGGTGGTTCTAATAGGAATGGGAGAAACTGAAGAATGGTCGATCCGATCTGCAACTTATGGAACTAGGTCTTTATAGTAGACATGGTTCTAACTATCTCGGGTTTTTGATTTACTCTATGCATGCTCATTTTTTATCTATGTCATCGCTTGTGTATTAGAAAACTTGGTGTGTTACTTGGTTTATAAAATTGAAAAGAAGAAATGTTGAATCTGAATTTGTTCTCTTACAAAAAAAAAAAAAAAAAAAAATCCTAAACTCTAAACTAAAACATTAGACCTAAAACCTAAACCCTAAAAACCCTAAACCCAATATCCTAAACCCTAAACCCTAAAATTATAAACCCTCCCTAAACCCTAAACCGTAAACCCCAAACCTTAAACCTAAAAAATAAAAATTAAATAAAAATAAAATAAAGCTAGAATAAAAAAAAAAAACTAAATAAAAACCTAAAACTAAAAAATAAACCTAAAAATAAAACCTAAAAATAAATTAAAGTAAAACCTAAACCTTGAACTAAAAAAAACTTAAACTTAAAATAACATAAAATGAACCTAAACCTAAACTAAAATAAACTAAACTAAAATAAGTAAATATTATACCAAAGCCTAAAATAAACTAAACCTAAACCTAAACCTAAACCCTAAATAAAATTAAACAAACTAAAAATAAACCCAAACCTAAACTAAAAAATAAAAACTTAAAAATAAACCTAAAATAAAAACTTAAAACCTAAACCAAAAAAATAAAATAAAAGCCAAAACTTAAACATAAAAATAAAAAATAAAACCTAAACCTAAAAAATAAAATAAAAATAAAACTAAACTAAAAAATAAAATTAAACCTAAACCTAAACTTCAAAATTAAACTAAAAAAACCTAAATAAAAATAAATAAACCTAAAATAAATAAACTAAAGTCAATAAAAATAAAAATAAACCAAGAAATAACTAAAATAAATAAAAATTAACTTAATAAACCTAAACCTATGAGTTTACTTAATTTATGAAAAAAATAAAAAAATAAAAAACCCTAACCCTAAACCATGAACCTTAAACCTAACCTTAAACCCTAAACCTACAACCATAAACACTAAACCCTAAACCTTAAAACCATAAACCCTAAACTTTAAAACCTATAACCCTAAACCCTAAACATTAAACCCCAAGACCTAAACCCTAAAACCTAATCCCAAAAAACCTAAAAACCTAAAAACCTAAACCTAAACTAAATAAAGCTTGAAAATAAAATAAATAAATAAACCTAAACCTAAATAAAATAAGAAAAAAAACCTAGCCTAAATCCAAAACCTAAATCTAAACCTAAACCTAAATGTAAAATAATGTAAAATAAAATATATAAACTAAACTAAAATAAAATAAATAAAACCTAAACAAAACTAAAAAATAAAATAAATAAAATAAAAACCTAAATAAAATTAAAATGAAATGTAAAATAAAAATAAAATAAACCTAAAATAAAATAAAATAAAAACTAAATAAGAACTTAAACCTAAAAATAGAATTAAAATAAATAAATAAAATAAAACCTAAACCCTAAGCAAAAAAACACTAAACCTAAAATAAACAAAATAAAATGAAAATAAACTAAAGTAAACTAAAAATAAATAAATAAAACCTAAACCTAAATAGAAAATAAACTAAAACTAAACCTTAAACTAAAAAAATAATAGAAACTAAAAATAAACCTAAACCAAAACTAAAAAATAAAACCTAAAAATAAACCTAAAAGTAAACCTAAAATAAAAACCTAAAATATACACCTAGAAAAATAAAATAAAAGCCTAAACCTAAACCTAAAAATAAAAATAAAACCTAAACCTCAAAATAAGCATAAACCCAAACCTAAACCTAAAAAATAAACTAAAAGGAAAAAACCTAATCTAAAATATTAAACCTAAAATAAATTAACTAAGCTAAATAAAAATAGAAAATAAATCTAAATAATAAAAAATAATCTATATAAACCTAAACCTACAGGTTTACTTAATTTAAAAAAAAACACCCCTTAACCCTAAACCCTAAACCCTATTCCCTAAATCTAAAACCCTAAACCCTAAATCCTAAAATTAACCATAAATAATAAACCCTAATCCCTAACCGTAACCCTAAACCTTCAACCCTAAACCCTCAACCATAAACCCTAAAATCCTAAACCTTAGATAAACTAACCCTAAACCCTAAACCCTAAAAACCCTAAACCCTAAAGACTAAATCGTGAACCCTAAACTAAACTTAAACCCTAAGCTAAACTTTAAACACTAAACCCTCTAAACCATAAACTCTAAACCATAAACCCTAAACCCTCAACTGTAAAAAAATCTAAAAACCTAAACCTAAACTAAATAAAACCTAAAAATAAAATAAATAAATAAACTAAACATAAATAAAATAAAATAAAATAAAATAAAAAACTAAACTAAAACCTAAATCTAAATCTAAAAATAAAATAAAATAAAAAATAAAAATAAACTAAAATAAAATAAATAAATACATAAATTAAACTAAAAAATAAAATAAACTTAAGAATAAAAAACCTAAATAAAAAAAACTAAACATAAAATAAGAATAAAATAAACCTAAAATAAAATAAAATAAAAACCTAAACCTAAAAAATAAACTAAATGCAAATAAAAAATAAAACCTAAACCCTAAATTAAAGAAAAAAGCTAAACCTAAAATAACCAAAATAAAATAAACATAAACCTAAATTAAAATAGCTAA